>CM021103.1:258815911-258937274 GCA_007115665.2 Sequoiadendron giganteum
GTTTAATTAAATCACTTTCTCATTTCTAAATAATTAAATTAATTATTCAACATCATTCACATAGTCAACAAAAAAATATAACTTTATTTGTTAAACTCAAACATGACTTGCACGTTCAACTCAAAATACTAATTAATTATCTTCGCCCCTTTTATGATTGAGAAAATTACAACCACTTATTTCTCACTCTAAACAATTGACTGACTCATTTATTCTTCAATCCCACTAACCTCCCAATCTATTTCTTCACTCCCACTAACTTCTCAACTAATTTCTTCAATCACACAGATTATGCAATCTGAATCCACTAATCTTTCCAATCTAATTCCTCTCAATGGTTCTCAATCGTTGATCAGAATCTTTTACTATGAAATCTTGATCGTTCATCTCAAAAAAAGAAATCTATAAAATAGTCTTTAACCCTCTCACAAATCATCTAGAATTTACATAGCGAAGCGTTGCACAAACGATTCTTAAGAACACTTGATAATTGTTATCCTCGCATTCTAGTTCACCATTTATGCACATTCTTGAAGCTTTTGCAACAACAAAAATAGAGGCTTTGTATTGAATCAAGCAATCTGACATCCAAACATCAATACAAATACAACTTCGACATGGTATAGTAAGACTTGGTTGTTTTAAATTCATTTAAGTTCTTTAATTGCTTATTTGGTTGAGTTCATGGCTTTCATTTCGCTTTTCATGAGTATGGATGGAATTTAATCTTGTTTGAATTAAGTTAGTTTGATTCATTTACTTTGATTTCCTATTACTTTATTCCCCCCTTACATCATTTGGCACGCCCAGTGGGACCTAGGTCCTTAACTTTAACTTTTTCTTTGAGTTTGATAAGCAGTTGCAGGTTCTCAGTCGCTTTTGCTAAAACTAGAACGGTTTTTCTCCAAACTTGAACACGCTTGCCTCTCCTGCTTGGTTGCTATTGACCTAAATTTGGTCACTATTGACCCAAACTGGATCGCCATTGACATTTTGCAGGTTTCTGAACAAAAGTATTTGAACTGACATTTGCAGGGGCACTATTGACCTAAACTTGTTCACTATTGCAAGAAATAGGATCGCTTTTGATGTATTTTCTGAATCTGTCAAAAATTTACAAAACTTCTTTGATTTCACAAGTTTACCTAACAATAATGTTTGACTGTTTGGTGTGTTTGAGAAGTTGCTAACATTGTGTGTGCAACCCTTGTAGGAATATGACATATTTTTCATGAAAACAACTAACAATCTAATTGCAGAGTTGGTGAACAAACCAAGGATATTTTAGTTTTTAAGCTTTCATAGAACTTAGAATACATTTCAAATTGGTGTTTTAAAAATTGAACCCACAACTTTCACACTTCAATTGGTGTTTCAAAAAATGAGCAAGGCAAGCTCTCACACTTCAATTAGCATTTCTTAAAATTGAACAAGGCAACTTTTCACATTTCAATTGGTGCTTCTTAAAATTGAACAAAGGCAACTTTCACACTTCAATTGGTGTTTCTAAAAATGAACAAGGGAAACTATCACACTTCAATTGGTGCTTCTAAAAATGAACAAAGAAAATATCACATTTCAAGTTTGGTGCTTCTAAAAATTCAATGTCTTTATTTTTTACCAACACCTTTTATTTTGTTGATGCACGAATGCCTTTATTTTGTTGACAATTGAACGCATTTCATTTTGTTGACCACATTAAGACAGACAAGGCAATTAGAAACACTCAAATTTTGGTGCTTAAAATTGAACAAATCCATTTTTATTTACACATTGCTATATTTTTTTGAAGTCTCAAACACTTTTAATTTGGTGCAATTAAAAAATGAATTGATATCTTCACATTTCAATTTTTGATACTTAAAAAGAAACTAAAATGAATTGTATATCGTGTTCACCGTGCTTGGTGAACCAAGTGTGTATCCTCTCCCCTTGCGTCTTTTGACGATCTTGGGTGATGAAAATCACTTTGGGTTTCGTATTTGCTTTATTTTCAGCATCACCTTTAAATCGGGCCTGCCTTGAGATACATCCCATACTAGAGAACTCAAGGCGACTCAAAGCAGTGTTTCCCTTAGGCCGCTGTATAAATTGATCAAGGCTAAACACCAAGATCACATAGGTGATTACTTGGTTGAAATTTTCATTCAGAATGGGGAGGTACCTTCAGGTATATAGAGCCCTTAGTAGGAGTGGTTAAAGCTTTAAGTAGCTTGTTGGATGATAGCCAAGTGTTGTGTCCCCTAAGTAGTGACTAAGAACTCTATAGTAGAAAACCACCCTTTTTCCTATATTCTACTTGACAACACAGTTTAGTGCAAGAGATGGGCACTGTACTTTGAAGAAATTTACTTGCCATATGAACTACCTTGAATTGAGACATAAATATCTAGCTTTTATAAGTTACTTGTAGCTCACTACTTGTAACTTTCTGAGGAGATGGTGATTGGGTCATCCTTCTAGTTTCCAAGAGTCCCCTATATGTCCATTTTCAAAAGACTTAAGTTTATATACTCAAAAGAGTATCCCTACCTTGTTTCGAAGTAGCTTCCAAGTTGTGGGCCTAAAAGTGTCACCATTGGCCAATTTGACTGTAGGGATAATATTGCTTGATATATTTCGATGTTGTTACTAGTTTGAACATGACCTGATTTGTGCTCCTTATCATCATAACATCTCAATCAATTTTATACTCTTTGATTGATTGCTTTATCACTTGCCAATTCTCAAAACAATCTGATTAACCAAAACATCAAAAATTGTAAACTTGTCCAAATTTTTGCTAAATGAAAACTAGAGACAAAGGGAACAAAGTTGTTATTGACCCAAACTAGGTCGTTATTGATCTAAACAGGGCCGCTTTTGATCTAAAATTTGTTCACTTTTTCTCAAAACAAACGCTTTTTTTGTCCTTGTTTATGATAGTCACTGACATAAGATGGTTGCTTTTGAAAAATAGGAACGCTTTTGACCTGACCAGAGTCACTATTGAAAAAAATTTCATTATTGATCTAAACATTGTCACTATTGAACTAAATCTTGGTCATTGTTGCTCAAAAATTATGTGATTGTTGTCTCTAGTTTTTGACAGTCACTATCAAAACAAAGTTGCTTTTGCTAAAATTGACCACTTTTTCCAAAAATACCAACCACTATTGACCTAAAAGATTACCGCTATTGACCTATTTTTTGGTGCAAATCATAAATTATTCCAAAATTGGTTAAATCTTTCATCTTTTGAAAACAAAAAATTCAAACCTCCAACACAATCCATATTTGCATCTTTCCATATCCATTTACACATCAAAACAATCAACCTAGTTTTAGGATTCAAATCAAACACCAACTTGGATTATTCCTTTACTCTTGATTTATAAGATATTAACATTTGCTTGCACCTCAAGGCTAGTTCAAGTAGATATTCAAACATATCCTCTAGAAAAATAGAGTAAAATATCGGTCCAAGTTTTTCTACACTTTGAATCCCAAAATTAGCATCATCTCCAAAATATCCACTAAACATCAGTCATACTTTAGGGTCTTGAGCATCACAATCCATAGTAAAATCCAACACCTTTGTCCAAAAGGTATCTTTTTACATCATTTTCATACATCATCCTTTTTAAAATAGAAAATATCAAAAACAAAACATCATCCCATTCCATAGTTAGTGATCACAAACAATTCAAATAGGTCTTGGACTTGTTTATGACAACCAGAAGATCTCGACATAAGAAAAATATGGAAGCCAACAAAGGTAGTTCAAGTGCACCTATGATAAACAACACCAATGAGGACAACCAAAAATGGGGTTACAAACCAAGTGACCTCACAACTCCTCAAAGAGAACCTACATTTAAGGCAACACAAGACCAGCCACCAAGTGATGAGGAAGTACTCCTTAGACACCAAAATATGAGTGATCGACAAAATCAACTTTCAAATCTCAATGATGTGATCATAGAATAATACGATAGTGATGAGGAACTTACTGATGAGAAACTATTGGAATATTCCCAAGATCCTAAGATGAAAAATATTATGGACAAGATGCTTGGGAAGAATGCAAACTCATATTTCCTCACATTAGCACAAAGTGGTGCAAAATTACCCATTGACTTCAACATGGACATTCTAAAAGACCCTAATCTTATTCCACTAGGAGACCAAACAGTTAGACAAATTCCAAAACCAACCATAAATCCCAACATACCAACATTGTTTTCACAAAACAATGATCAAACACAACCCATGGATAACCCATTGTTTAGACCACCATCCCAAATTGAACAAGCATTTATGACACAACAATATCAAGGAAATGCACCCAAAAACATGCCACAACATAACAAAATTAAAAACATGGGAAACCTTCCAATGGACCAACAAGGTGGAAACCCATCACAAGGGAAATACACGCCACAACAAAACACATCATACATTGACCCTTCCAACAACGCACAATACCGACAAGGGAAATTATCGCAAAATACACAACAAGGTGTACCATCAACGCAAAACCAAGGTAACCTTCCACAACATCAACCACAACAAGGTGTACCATCAACACAATACCAAGGTAACCTTCCACAACAAGGTGTACCATCAATGAACTACCAAGGTACCCTTCAAAAAAATCCCCATCAACAAGGTGTACCACAAAAGAACTATCAAGGTACCTTTCAACATGTTCCAAAACAACAAGGTGTGCCACCAACAAACTACCAAGGTACCCTTCAATAGTTCCACAACAAAAAGGTGTACCATCAACAAACTACCAAGGTACCCTTCCACAACATTCAGAACAACAATTTGTGCCACAAACAAACTACCAAGGTACACATCATCAAGGTATCTTTCAACAACAACAACAAGGAGGAGCACAAAATTGGTATCAAGGAACACCTCAAAGTCAATATCAGGGTACATAGCATGGACCCAACCTACCATATGCAAACAAGGACCCAACATACCTTATACACAACATGGTCCTAAAGGTCCCATGACTATACAATATCTTGTTTACGACCAAACAAACGGTGTGGGACATCAAATCTATAATACCCAAAATCCTCAAGCAAGCACACCAAACAATGACATAAATGTGCAATTAAAAACACTCAATCAAAGGATATCAATATACAAATTGGAAAGCCAAGAAAGAGCTATGCTCTACAAGACATTTGTCCATATTCATTTGATCAAAATTTATCCATGGTACCTTTTGCCAAAGGCTTTGAAATACCAAAATTTGACAAGTATAGGGGGAAAGAGGATCCAATAGAGCATGTATGTGAATTTTCAATATCTTGTATGGAACTACAATGAAACGATACCTAAGTTTGATGAGAATTTGTTCACGGAGTCTCAGTGGGCCCACTATAGACTGGTTCTCTCATTTATCACCAGGTATTAGAACATTTAATGAGTTGTCAGATAAGTTTGTCAACTATTTCTCATATAACATACAACAAGACATAACAATCATCGACCTCTATAAAATCAATAAAAATCAAGAGGAATCGTTTCCCTCATACCTACAAAGATGGAGACACAAAGCGAGAAAATGTAAATGGCTCATTTCAGAGAAATAGTTTGTAGATATCTTTATCTCCAACGTACATGCAAATATCAATTACTCACTCACTGTGTTATGCCCAAGCAATTTTGAAGAAACTGTTGAAAAGGGAATACTTATCGAAAGATCCATCATTACAATGGGAGTAATAAAACTTTACAACCCTAAAGATCGACCTTCTACTTCAAATGACAGACCCAAGCTATGGGCGAAAAACAAAAAAGTAACCAATTATAGACTAGTTGACGCTAAGGTTTTACACAATGAGGAAACTCCCAATATGCCACAAAATCATGTTCAAATGGCACAACAAGGCTATACTTCAAATAAACCACATAAAAACTAACCCAAATATCAACAAAACAACCAACTTAGTTATCCTCTAAACAATCAATCCAACAATCAACAACAAAATCAAGGATGTGATAACGAAAGGAGAACACCTTAGCAATATGACCAACCATGAAGAAAATTTACTCCCTTGGGAGAATCCCTTGAGGTCATCATGCACAAATTAATCCAAAAGAACCTCATCAAGATTAATGACAAAGAAAATTATGAGGAACCCAACTTCAAACCCCCTTGGCATAATTAAAATGAAAAATATGAATTTCACAAAATCAAGGGGCATACCACCAATAATTGCATGACTTAAAAACATCATGCAAGACTTAATCAAAAATGAGAAGTGGACATCGAACCTCGTCCTAGAAATAAAGATCTAAAGATATACAAGGACCCAATCCCCAACTATTCTAGGGGAAACAACAAGGGAAAATTACAAGATTACTGTAAGGCCAACTTCTCTTATGGTGAGGATACCATTCTAGGAAATATCTCTTGTGATGATCATACCATCTGTGTGGTAACCATACTAGGTAGAGATCTTGAATGTAATGTGACTACCCGAAGGGGAAGAGTAACAATCCAAGGAGCACCAACCCAAGTAAAAGCTATAAGTAAGCCATCAAGTGACAATAGCATTGTGGAACAACTCAAGAAAACTTCTGCCTTAATCTCCATCCTTGAACTCTTAAAACTATCACCAGCACATAAGGAAATATTGGAGAAAGCACTTGTTGAAATGTTAGTCCCAAACAACCTTAACACTAATCAGTTTCAATCCATGGTTTTCAATATTACATCCACCCATCGTTTAGTCTTGTCTGAGAAAGACCTTCCACAAAAATCTTTCCACAATCAAGCTCTTTATTTAGAACTATGTGTACACAAACACAAAGTCAAGAGAGTACTCATAGATAACAATGAAAGTATAAACATTTGTACCTTAAAATTTGTGAAACAATTGGGATACTCTGATGATCTCATAGATAAAATCAAGAGCATCACTATCAAATCTTATGATGACATGGAGTGAAACTTAGAAGGAACTATAAGGCTACCTGTTCAGATAGGACCAACAATAATAGAAACTACATGTCAACTATTGGATCTCGAGCTTCCATACAACCTCCTTTTGGGTCAACCATGGATCTATTCTCTAAAAGCAATCCCATCTACATTCCATCAATACCTTAAATTTCCTTATGACAATAAGGAAGTTACCATATATGTTGACCCTGAATCCTTTCATTACTATGCTAAGTTGGAAGAGAAATA
Source organism: Sequoiadendron giganteum (assembly GCA_007115665.2). Classification (NCBI taxonomy): domain Eukaryota; kingdom Viridiplantae; phylum Streptophyta; class Pinopsida; order Cupressales; family Cupressaceae; genus Sequoiadendron; species Sequoiadendron giganteum. The sequence continues at coordinate 258,823,110 of CM021103.1, forward strand.
TAAAAAAGATTCTCCAAATACCTAGCAATGATATATCCTTCCACTCCTTTTCATATGTTGACCCATCATCGCTAGCTTCATCCTCCACTGCACCTTCATCAACTGAGCCCCCTAAAACCAACCTCAAGATCTAAGTACTTGACAAGGGCTATGGGAAATATCACTTCAACCGATCCTTTTATGTTGGGATGCTTCCCCCAACACTGAAGACATATGGAGGACTAAAATAGATCACACGTGTACAATTTGTCACAATGGTAGTAAAACCCATCATCTTTACCAAGTGGGGAGACATGTGAGATGAAATGTGTGAAGAAGATCTATCTTTGTAGATCTACAAAGAAGAAGGATGGGAACAACCACTACCTCCCCTTCCTATTGTGAAAATAGCAAAGGGTATCAAATAGTCAAAATCATGTGATTCATTGGACAAGGTGGCCTTGATTTGCATGGACAAGGGAGAAGAGAACCAATCATTATAGAAAAACACCCAAAGAATCTTGGGTTGGGTTATGGTGCATCTAACGCGATTACCCCAAATACTCAAAACACCTCTTATGAGGAAGGAGCTACTTCTACCACTATTGAGATATTAGATACTTACGAATGTCTAGACAACTACCTATATATCCAAAATATGTTTGAAAACCTCAATGTGAATACCCTCACCGCCAAATCTACATCTGATGATGACCATATTGAGATAGATTCAAATGAATATAAATGGGATTCATGTGACTCTAGTGAATATAACTTAGATACCTTATGGAGCCTTACAAAAACCAATGTCCCTAACCTAGCTACATCTTCCACAAGCTTTGTGGATATGGTAAAATATCCTTTCATTATCAACAGTTGATAGATTGGGACCAACAACATCATACACCGGTTTTGGATTCATTCCAGAATGATGAGGCTATTGTAGAGTTCATGGGACTTTGAATGAATATACCCCAAGGAGATAATAAATCGGGTTTTATAATGGATCTAGATCAAGGAGCATATTTTGGGGGGAGATTGTGCCCTCCAGTCGCAAAAATAAACCAAAAAATTTAAAAATAAAAAAGAGGTCCCCTAAGGAAAACTACAATGTGGCTTTATCATATCTATAAAAGTGAAAAAAAAAGGACACATATGAGGGTGTAAACCTCTCTAAGGTGCCCGAAGATGGAGGATTCAATCTTCCCACCATATAATATCAAGAGAAGTAAACACTCTTAGTTGAGGATTTTGAACCCATCAATGTGGGCACAACAAAATTACCAAAAACAACATACCATGCAGGATCACTTGATCTTGAGGAAAAGGTGGACTTCTTAGCATTTAGTAATGAAATAAAAAATAACTTTACATGGACATATGCAGACATGCCAAGGCTAGATCCAACATTGGTCATAGTAGTACTCCCTAGAGCTAAACCCATCAAACAAAAGCTATGGAAGATGCATCCACAAATAACACTTTTGGTAAAAGTAGAACTTCAAAAATTGTTAGATGTGGGTTTCATCAAACCATTGATTATCCTAAATGGGTATATAATCTAGTACTAGTATCAAAGCCTAATGGGGGCATAAGGATCTACACATACTTCCAAGATCTAAACAAGGCTTTCCCGAAGGATGACTTCTTGTTACCCAGCATCGACATGATTGTGGATCTAACTACAGGGCATGAAATGTTATCATCGATGGATGACTTCTTCAGATATAATCAGATCAAAATATCTCCTGAGGACCAACATAAAACAACTTTCAATTGTGCATGGGGAACCTTTTTTTGGAATGTCATGTCATTTGGTCTAAAGAATGCAAGGGTAACCTATCAATGAGCAATGACCGCCATCTTACATGATATGTTGCACACTACTATGGAGGATTATGTGGATGGCATACTAGCAAAATCCATCAAAAGGGAAGATCATTTGATCAACCTAACAAAGGTATTTGATAGTCTAGAATAATACAACTTATGTCTCAACCCAAAGAAGTGTGTATTCAGCTTGACTTCTAGAAAACTATTGGATTGCAAAGTATCAAGAAGAGGCATCAAGGTAGATCCCACTAAGATAAAAGTTATATTATAAATTCCTCCACCAAGAACATTAAAGAATCTGAGAATTCTACAAAGTAAACTATAGTCCATCTGAAGATTCATCGCCCAATTGGCAAACAAGTGCCATCCATTCACCAATTTGTTACACAAAGACATAAAATTCAAATGGGATGGTAGATGTGATCATGCGTTCCAATAGTTCAAGGATTATTTATTCACTCCTCCAGTATTAAGGCCACCAATTCAAGATAAGGCAATGATCTTATATGTGTCTACAACATCGACAGTGTTAGGAGCTCTATTACCACAACTAGATGATAATAACAAGGAAAGAGTGGTCTATTATATCAACCAAACATTGGTGGGCTATGAATTGAACTATTCACCCACAGAAAGAGCATGTCTATTTATCGTCTTTGTGACATAGAAGTTGAGACACTATATATTAAACAGAAAAGTAAATCCGATATCAAAAGTACATCCCTGAAGTATCTAATAGTAAAAGCAACTCTAACAAGGAGGATCGCTAAGTGGGTAATGATACTTCATGAGTTTAACATAGAGTACATTGATAGAAAATATATCAAATGAAAAATCATAATAGATCAATTAGCAAATACACTGATGGAAGATCATCGACCTCTAACAATAGAATTTCCAAATGAAAGCATACTTCCAACTAATCAATCTAGCCATTGGACCTTGTACTTTGACAGGTCCCACATTTAACACGACTCAGGAGCGGGTATCTTATTTCTCACACCACTGGGATATAGTATACCTAAGACTTGCAAGATTTCCTTTATGTGCGCCAATAACATCTCTGAATATGAAGTGCTAATCATAGGAAAAAATATTATCGTAGAATGGAGGATAAAGGAACTACAGGTTTATGGAGACTCCTAATTATTCATCAAGCAGGTAAATGATGAATATCAAACAAAGGATGACAAGCTAATGCCATATAAAAGAATGGTGGACAATTTCAAATACTACTTTATCATCATCACCTTTGAACACGTTCCTTGGATCAACAACAAAGCAGCTGACATTGTGGCGACAATAGGTTCACTCCTCAACATTCCACAAAACATTCCCAAATATGAATTCCTTGTGGAGCAACTCCTTATACTAAAATTTGATATCAAATTTTTTGTGATGTTGTTGGTCCTAACTCACCATGGTACCAAGATACATTTGACTATATCTAGCATGGTATCATACCTCCTAACTTAACATCAAACCAAAATAAAACCTTTTTTTCTGTAGAACATCTCGATTCACCATCTTAGGAGATACCCTATATAGATGAAGTCTAGATGAAACATTACTTCGATGTCTTAAAGTGGAAGAAGCGCAAACCACTTTACAAGAAGTGCACGAAGGTATTTGTGGGTCTCACTCTAGTGGACCTAATCTAGTACAAAAATTGATAAGAAAATGGTATTATTGGCCCTCAATGGAGTAGGAGTCATCCATTTCTCAAGAAGATGCTGCCAATGTCAACAACATGGTGATCTTGTTCACACACCAGCACAAGAACTAAGACCTATAACAACACCATGGCCTTTCTTATAGTGGGGACTAGACTTGATAGGTAAGATATCTCCCGCTTCATATAATGGGCACAAGTTCATTATCACTGCAACTAAATACTTCACAAAGTGGATAGAAGTAATTCCATTAACGTACATTATAGGAAAACAGATATCCAATTTTATCTTAAATTATCTCATCTGTCGATATGGAATTCCCCAAACCATCATAATGGACAAAAAAAACCCATTCAAAAACCAAGATGTTCATGAGCTTTGTTCAAATTTTTCTATCCAACAATTATTCTCAACGCCCTACTACCCCCAAGGAAACAATTAGGCTAAAGTGTCCAATAAAACCATTCTAAAAATATTGAAAAATATTGTTAATGATGTTGGTCGTGATTGGAATTTGCAGCTAAACCTAGCCTTATGGGCTTACCAAACTAGCATTCGTACACCTATAGGTGCCACACCTTTTTCCTTGGTCTACGGATCTAAAGCAGTATTACCTATTGAAGTTGAAATCCCCTCACTGCAAGTATCCTTGAAAGGAATAGTCACCAATGAGGAACATTGGGTATCTAGATTGAATGAATTAGAACTTCTAGATGAAAGATGTTTGAGTGCATTAAACCATCTTTAGGTTTATAATCGACTCAAACAAAGCTACAATAAAAATATCAAAAAAAGAAGCTTCCAAGTTGGTGACCTATTATTAAAAGAGAACTAGAAGATCCAATTGAATTAGGATGGGAAGGGGAAATTTGAACCAAATTGGTTAGGTCCTTTCATCATAACAAGCTATGGATTTGGAGCTTATCAGTTGGATACTTCTTAAGGAGAACCTTTAGCCAAACCTTTGAATATTAGCAATCTCAAAAGGCTTTTTATTTGAGTGCATTAGAGTATCCTAGGAAAAAAAGCTAAAAAAGCAAAACAAATCAAAAAGCAAGAAAACAATAAAGAGAAATAAACGTTCAAGTGAAAACCACTTTGTGGCACTTATAGGATAGGTACCATGGTGAAAACCTGGTGAACAGGTGCTACATTTGAATAAGACTTGCATTTTATCTATTAGAACTATCTAAAGCATCCACCTTATTCGTCCTATAAGAAAACGTGAAAACTAACCATGGCTCGATGACTGATCAAGCATTGAACCTTGCTACATGTTGGTGTTTCAAATCGCACCTCTGGAATGTGTTTTGGAAATGGATAGCTATGTGCAGTAAACTGCTCTTCGAATTAGGAGGGGAAGCTCCCTCTTTTGCTAAGTTGCATAAAGAATGTAATCTAAACTTAATTACACCTATCTTTTTGGTTTAGCTACGAGAAAACAAGGTTATAGAACACTAGATGTTCTGGTTGAGGTTTTCCCTTTAATGAAACTAGACAGCTACAACTTAACCTACGCTTAAAACGTTTCTACCCTCTCAAGTAAATGTAGAGCAAGAGAGTTTAGAAATGAACGAGTTTGATTTCTGAAAAATATACTTAGATAAACTATTCTTCAACATATGTTTTAAGGAAAGCTGAAAAAGAGATCATAAAAGCATTATGGAAATACGAGATCTTTATTTCAAGGTAGAAAAAGCACGCTCAAGATTTCATTCACTCATACTTCTAACACAAAAACAAATAGACTGAAATTTGAGATATTTATATCGGGGCAGACAAAGCACGCTCAAGATTTTATTTACTCAAGTTTCTGGAACAAAGGATTACAACTTTGGGACAACAAGTTGTAGCAACATGATTGCAACATTTGATCAACCTAATTATAATCAACACAACACGTGCACTAAACAAGTACTTGCAGCTAAGGAGGCACACAAACTTGCTCTTTACACAAAGTGAACTGACACTAAATTGATAACAAACATGAAGGCATAAGCTCAACGATTCTGTTATCACAAGCACGGTTAAAGAAAAATGAGCAAACACTGCTCTTATTTATAACTAAGCGGAGGAGTAGGTAACCCTAAAATCTCCTTGCTTTTACAACTACTGCTTGCCAACATGCAAGCTTTATTTCTAAATCTAGAACATCTAAACCTAAAAAGAATTTAAAAACGGAAAGTGCCAACTCGTGACAACTTGTTACAATGTTTTATTTCTATCCTCAAAGAATGGATAAGATTTGAGATAGGAATAGAAAGAAAGCGTGGAAGATGCTTCTAGAAGAAAGCAGATTTAAAGCTCGATCACATTTGCTAAAAAGCGGGAAACTTCATCTGTAGTAGGAGTGTTGATGCTATTAATAGCAAAATGCCGATTTTCCAAGATTTCTTCACTATCTTCAATTGATCTCAAGAAATCTTCACTCTCATTGGCCACTTTCTCGAACCTTGCTGACATCATGGAAATCATCATCATTCTCCCAACACTGCCTTCATTGCCATGCAAAACACTTTGAAACTCTGTTTGGACTACGTCAAGCCCGATGTATGAACCATCCTCAAGGCAATACTAACAAGGAATTACTGCAACTAATTCTCTAATGAACCTAAGAGTATCAATGACTCTTTGTTTATATACTGCAAATTCCTCAGATATTCTGACATATGTATTTACTTTGAAAAGATGACTTTCTTTCCACTCCAGGATTTGTCTTTTATGTTCTCTCACCATTGTAGAGCCACAAGCCATCTCCAAATCTGCAATTATGATTTCATGCATTGGCTTGAACTCGGCTATTAGCTGTTCAAAATCTTGGATACCTTGACGTAAGTCATGAGCTTTGTATCTTAACTGGAAGACCTGTGTTAGAACTTCTTTTCCTCTGTTGATGATCTCCTCAATCCACTCTTGAGTTTGTTTTCCACAAATAACTAATTGCCTTAACTGCTAATGATCAGCTAGTGTTTCTAAGACTTGAGGCAACAACTCGGTTGTTTGTGAGGTGCCTTGGATAAGATTTGATATGTATAACCGGAGTTGACGATTTTCAACCTTGAGGGCTACCTTGTCTTCTCCATCCTTTTGCACTCTTTCTTGAATGTTCTCTGTTACCATTTTAAACAAACTCATATCAGCATGTCGGGTACTTTTACCAAGGTTTGCTTTGATCATTACAAAATCATCAACATCCACCTCATCTCTGATTTTGTCTTCAAGAGGTGTAGCTGTCTCCATGACCATTTCACCCTCAAGATTCCTCTCAAAATGCATTTGTTTCTTGGCCTTCTTTTTGGGTGCTTCTTGATATATACTAAGGTTATCATCAATTACCTGATATGAAGGCCTTCTTCTCGTCCTTCCCAAGGAGCTCTCAAGCCAAGATGTGGTATCTCTACTAACACCCAAGGGAGGAATAATTGTGATATTGACCTCTATCTCCTCGTGTTCCAAATCAATGTGAATTGGCACAGACCTAGGAGATGGTAGAGGATCTTGTATCAAAGGCTCATCATGTTGTACTTCTTCTTAAAGTATGGGCTCTGGTGGAGGAATTTTTGTTTCAGCTGTAGGCTGCTCCTGTATAACAATCCCTGTATAATCCAAACTCCTTTTAGCACTCTTTGCTTACCTACTGCCCTTTGTGACCTCTGGAGACTGAACTTTTTCTTTATTCTTTGTTTTTACTCTTGAAGAAGAGGGAAGAGATGAATGTTTCTTTGGCGGCTCTGCTATTGGAATAGACTCCCTTCTCTTTAGAATCAAGAAAGTCTTATTGTACTCTACCACTTGTCTTGTCCTTTCTTCCACTGTGATACATTCTTTATGAGCCCAGTTGACCTATGGAAGAGGTTGCTGCTCAACCTTATTTCTAGTGTAGGCTGGAAGAATTACATCCCCATCATCATCTGACAACCCTTCAATATCTTCTGATAAGCAATCTTTCATTTGATGAAGGGTTAACCTACTATGACTTCGCCTTCGCACCTCATACTCGTCTCTGCAATTAGCCCAAAACTCTTCAAGTGCGGGCACATGAGCATAATCTTGACCAAGTCGGGATGCATAGAAGCCATGGGGATCATATGATTGTCTCTCCCTGAAAGGATTGAGACTGAATTTGTCTAACTAGTTACCCATTAGTTTAGCTTCCACAGATGATCTACATGTGTAAATACCTAAAGCAAAAGGAAAACTAAAGGTTGGTTTCTTCTTGTTGCGCAAATGGGTGTGAGCATTTGAAATCTGCCTGAAGAATTCCATGCATACCACTTCATCTGATGGATACCTCGGTAACATAAGTGGAGCTCCTGAATAATCGTACACCCTTAGGTAAGTGAAAGTGGCAAACTGAACAAACCAATCTACCCATTTTGATATTGCAGCCTGGCAACAGATGAGATGCGAACATGTAGCTCGTTGTCCAGGTCTCGCACTATGTAAATCAAGAATGCTTCATTCACCTTTTTGTAATGACGTGATGCAGCAGTAAATTCCAACTGAGTATAGTAGTTGTAGACATGTTGAATGTTTACAGAACCCTCTGTGTTTAACCCTTTGAATTTACCTTGATAGGGAACCAAATAGACTAGGTAGGAGACCATATGAAATGCACGTCTATAAAAATACTCAGTTATCTGATGATGTGAGCAATCACTGATCAATGTAGGCCAGTCATAGAACTCTGTCTTTTTCATTATATGAGGTATCACGTAAAACATCCAAGGCTGAAACCTTGTTGCATCTGCTTGACCTGTAACTCGATTGAGTAGGGTTATTATGATGGTGAATTCATCCTTGAACTGTCCTCTTCCAACATCCTTTGGCAATGTAGAATGTTTCTCTTTAAGCCACCTATGTGCAATCTTCTTGTTGTATTTATCTTGATGTTCTTCCCATATCCTTTCACATTCTTCCACATTGATGGTGACACTTCCAGGCCATGGTGGAATGGAGAAGCACTTCTCAATCATGTTTGGTTTTAGGCTGCAAATGATTCTCCCATCAACTGACTATATATCCCTTGTAGCTGGATTGTAATGCTTGATGCAAGCAATTATGAACTCTAGACTCTGTACTGAGAAAGGTATGGATGTTGCTGCAAGAAGACCTGAATGGCCAAGATGCCTGATGGTGGAGTTGCCTACATCTTCTAAAGGACGTAAATTGAACATTGGCTTGATGTGATGCAAGTCAGTTTAGACTATTTCAATAAAATCGTGATAAAGCACTGATTTGGTCTTGAACTCTGCAGGAGTGTATTCCATTCTGAAAGACTTGAAGATTGACAGTAAACACGCCTAGGTTCGGACAAATTTTGGCAAACTTTCTAAATTTAGCTTGCTGATTTTTATTCCTCCAACGGACGAATTTTTGAGATTTTTTTTGAGATATGGGTTTTGACTAGAATTTCATTACAAGCCAACCTAGATCGTCCGTTTTTGAAAATATGAAGTGAAGACTGAAAAAGCAGAAAACCCCAATTTTCCCCAAAAAAGCAAAAAAAAGCTGACATCTGGGTATTGTTCTTTAGCATAATTTGAATGGACCCAGTAGATTAGATTTCGAAAACCTTGGCTTCTGACTGAAAAAGTAACAACTTTTAGTTTCTCTGAAAAAGATGAGGTATGGGTTTTGTCCAGAAGAAGGTTTAGCATAGACCCAGAAGACTAGAAATGGATGAATATGAAGTTTTCCCTGACATGCAAAATAAAAGCAGTTGCTGCAACTTAGAGAGAAATCTTCAACAATTTGTCTAGAAGATAGAACAAAAATGGATCAGCTTGCTAAAATTTGATAGTATAGGCCTTCTTCTTCACAAATTCGATGTTTTTGATGAGAAAATATGAAAGAGGAGGTCTTCTTTGATTGTTGATCTGAAAATTTATGAGAAACCAGCAAGTTACGGTTCTTGAATCTTGAAAAATATAGGTTTGAAGCTGTTGCTCTATTTCTCTTTGAAGGCACCTGCAAGAAAATATGAAAAATAATGCATAGAGGTATCCTTAAATAAGTTTCTACTTTGAAAACAACTTCTCAAACCCTAATTTTGAAGAAACCCTAAACCTAATTCATGCCTTGAGCAAAGGCGTCTTTCTCTTCTCTTTGAAATTTTGAAATTTTTCAAAAATAAACTAAGGCATGAAGAAATGGGTGCCCTTCTTGAGGTATGGCACCCAGTCTGCCCAGACTTAGCCAAATTTCTATCATTTTCAACTTTTGTTCACTTTTTGACCCTGCTTCAGCTCTATCTCCTGACCTCTAGATTTATCCGACGAACAAACCGATTCTTCTATCGTGGAGCTTGATCACATCTAACAACTTTGTTCTGGAGACGTCATCTGCTAAAAACTTCATTTGTCCCTTCGAAATGTCAGGTGCCTATCCTTGATAAGGGCTCCCATTTCTTCCAATGTTAGCCATTTTCATGATCTTCAATCTTATGCTTGTCTTCTGACCTTCAGATGATTTCACTATTCCGGGTGTTGTACTTGTCAAATTAACTGGCTATCAAGTTCACTGGACAACTAAGATGAATCTGGAAGGGGTAATCTGGAACCCTCATTTCCGGAAATTGACTTCTGGTGGCTTTAAACCCTAGGCGCCCTTCTCCTTCAGCGACACCCATAGCTTCCAGTGTTAGTTTTTATTTTTTGAATTTTCACTGTTGCTTTCCACTTTGTTGCCATTTTTCACACTTTTTCTCCTCCGTTTGCCTGGCGATATCTGATGACTGCTGACTCTAACGGATGAGTTGATGGATTTGTTGGAAAGCTGGATCTAGTCTGACGAAGTTATGCTAGAGGAGTCTTTTGCAAATTTGACCATTTGCTATCTCAAAAGTTTGGGCGCCCTTCTTGAAGTATGGCGCCCATTTCTTCCAGAGTTAGTTTTTATTTTGTGTTCTTCGTCTTAGTCTTCAAAATATCTCTCCGTGATCGCTATTTGTCGTGGATCTATCGGTGACTGGATGATTTGATGAACATGCCGACTGATTCGTTGCGGAGCTGAGATGAATCTGAGCAACATTGACCTGGAGACGAAAACCCTAATTTTGGCTTTTGGCCTCCTGAAAGGCTAGGCGCCTTTCTCCTTTAGGGGCACCTATGTCTGACAATGTTAGAAAATTTTATCAACTTTTCAAATTTTACCTTGCAACACGTGTTTCCATTTCCTTTGACTACCAAGATGAAAAATTTACTAAGGCATGGAAGGATGGGTGCCCTTCTTGACTAGGGCACCTGAAGTCTCTAGACTTAGACAAAATTTGGCATTTTTCATTTTTTAAACTTCCTTAGCCTGTTCCTCATTTCTTGTGCACATTGTTCACTGACAGTCTCTATTTGATGTTCGAACACTTGATTCTAACACCTGGTAGCTGACTGACCTCCATTGATGACCTTGGATTCTCTGAAATAGCTTTTGAAAAAGCAAAATAGTCCCAATAGAGAAAAACTGATCTTTTTTGTGATTCTGACTGCACCAACCTGATGAGGAAGTATTTTAAACCAATCAAAATCAGTCTTAACCCTAATGGCCAAACTTTCTATATTTAGAAATTTTCTATTTTTAGAAAAAATTTCAAGTATCCATTTCGTAAGACAACCATAAAAGTTTCTATTTTTAGAAAACTGCTAAAAATAGAAATTTTCCTAAAATTTAGGGATTAGAAACTGAGATCTGGGTTTTGTAAGTTTGATGTTTTTGAATTGAACCAGATTGTTAGATTTTAAAAATTTCAAGTTTATGACCTCCATGCAAGATATGCAGACCCCAATTTTGACCTTTTCTGACAGATTTGACAGTATCTTGACTCATTTCATCAAAATGCCTATGTGTAGCGAAAATTTTAATTTTGGGGTACAACACTACACAATCAAAATCCCTCTCCCCTAATGAAGGTAATCTTGTCTCAAACTGGGGACAACTTCCTAAAACTGGTAACGGATTGGATCCTTGTAAATCCCATCACAATAAAAAACTATCAAAGTAAAAACATCCAAAAAATAAACAAAATCAAAACAAAGTAAAAAACAATCAAAATCTCTAAAATATGTTATGCTTTGAGTCAACACTAGTCAAACTATGTGGTATCTATGTGTATAATGTAGGCAAGGCTAATATTTGATTGGCTCTTGAGGCCTTAGGTTAATCTCCTTAGGTGTTCATAATGGTCTTTAGAATTAATCAACAAAATCCAATAACATTCAAAAAATTAGAAACAGTAAAAAACATACTCTTACCAAACAAGAAAACTACAAGCCTTTGTGTGTTCAACGTAGGAAAGGTCATCATAACTTATGAGCCCTCGAGGTCCTAGGTTAGTCCCCCAAAACAAAAACAAAACATTCAAATATCTTATCAAAATCCAAAAAAGTTAGAAAACTCCAAAAGATGGTGTCACTCAATACAGTCAAACTATGATGCTTATGTGTTCATCACGTAGGTAAGGCTAATCTCTTATCAACCCCCAAGGCACTAGGTCAGTCCCTTTAGGTCCCCCTATTTGTTTCTAAATTCCCCGAAAACTACAAAAACAACATCAAATAATCATAAAATTACAAAAGGTCTTATCTCCAATATCACTTATCCGCAATAAAATTTCCATTCACAATAAATAATCATCACTTTCACCCTTCGATGAAGCAATCAAAAAGCAGAATAAACACCAAAAATCAACAAAAAATCCAAAGTGAAGATCCAAACAATTAGATCATTATCAAGAGAAAACAATGCCTAAATATAGACTACAATACCTATTTGAAAATCATTATCAACAATCCTAAACATGAGTCTCAACAGATAGAATGTTCCAACAATAGACATCATTAATGGATTTCATCATTAAACATGAACACAACTATGGCAAGGGATAATGCAACATTTTTTATCTTTTTATAGTCTTATCTTTTTTATTTATCTTAATACCACATTCCTAGGATCTCCCAAGGATGTCCATAAGGATTTAGAGAAGAAGGACTGGAGGCATTAATTGTTAATTTATGTTTATTTTGTTTGCTAGATGTTTTTGTGATACTACGACAATGAATACTTGCTTTGTTTTGTGTATGGAAGTTTTTTTGAGGCAATTTGTGCAATAGTTGCATGTTAGGTACTTCATACCTCTTTATGTAACCGGTCTAAAAGGTTTTGACACAACTCAACCATGCACTCTAATAAGGTTTTCGTATGTCTGGTATGAGAAAGAATATTATTTGTGTGTCGAGTCAAAGTCCACGCAATAGATACAAAGCCACCTTGGTGCATTGTACCTGTTTGCGACATCAAAAAGGATTGCTAAAAGATACAAAGCCTCAATGAAAGCAAAAGAAAAACTCGTTAGTAACTAACAAAATCAAATTTCTATCCATCTCTAAATCATCAAACACTTCTTCTAACTAACAAATCCATCCTGCATCACAATATCATTAGTACCACATGCATCTTGCATCCACAAAATCATGAGTACATATCATGACCATAATAAATTGATAAAACATCATCCATAATGTATCATCATCCATCGCATACGTAATATATCATCATTCATCGCATAGATATATAAATCATACATCCATATCATATGCATACATTAGAAAAAAAATCATGATCAAATATAAATATCTAGGATCATCCATAAACATCTCATAACACATCATAAAGTTGAATTGAAGCATGGTATATCATATATCATCAAAAATGAATAATATAATAATAAAATGTCATGTGTGATACAAAATCAAAGGTGATCAAAATAAATACATATATACAAGGTCTCAGATGGGCCAATGAATATATATACAAAAATATGTCTACATAAGTCTTTGATACAACACATATAAAATATCATAAACAAAATCATCTCTACTAGTCGTCCAACAATGTAGATCTCGGTTGATGCTCTCTTTGATGAGGGGATGGTTGGGGCATGAATCGAGACTATCTAATTGACTACCCACCTGAATTTGCACCTGTAGTTATGTTCAGCTCACCAAACTGTGGACATCTCTGAGCCCTCGACACAAATGCCTCATACAAAGTCTGATCATATGTCACCTATCCAAGAGCCTATCTTGCTTGGCCTAATAATGGGCTAGGGGAATGGCAGAGGCCAAAGATATCTTAGTTTTAAGTTTGTGCTACCTCTCGATAACCAACTCCTGTCTCAATGAGTTTCTCTCTTGACAGAGAGTATCTCACTCTATTATGAATATGTCCCTCTCACTAGTCATGATCAAAACTTGTACCTCAACGTCCTATCACCACATAATATCAACATCTTGCTCTACTCTAACTACATCCCTATTTGTTGTCATCTACGCTAACTGAGCTATCATATCCCCCTATGGGAGAAAACCCTAAGGAGCCTATGGTACATGTCGCTATTGTTGTTGGTGGCCATCATGTTGTTGGTCCTGCTGATCTTGAATATGTTGCAACTGCTCGTGAGCAATCCTAAGGTATTTTCGATCTTGTCGATGCCCAATATGACCTCCTCTATGAACTCCTAGAACTAGACCTCCAAGAGGCATGGTCAATCTCAAAGGCCTATGGTGGGCCCACCAACCATCAAAATCATGTGTTGTCCTAGGATCTATAAGACCTACTACCCAACCCCATGGAAAATCTCCTAATGCTCTAAATGTTGCTATTATCGCACCAGAATCTGCATGAGCCCCCCAAGCAAAATGCTTCCATGTTGTATGCCTAAAAATGGCAATATAATCATTGATTGGTCGAGTCTAGCACTCATCAAACTGTCTTAGTACAATGTCCAATAAATATCTCTCAAGCAAGAGATTTAAGTGACCAATCAAGAAACAAGTCTTCCTATATTAGACTAGTTGATCCTAGTCATCTGGCCAGGCCTCACAATCCATGTATGGTCGCCATATAAAGTCTGTCACATCATCAAAAACTGTCCTCCTGTAAGACAATCTACTAGGTTGAGTATAATGAAGATAGTCATGATACTGATAAGAATATGGATCATGAGCATCCCTACTTGCATGCCCTCTAGTCGAGTAATCACAATCCTCTCCCAAGCCCAAAAGTGCAATAAACTAGCTCCAACAAATATACTACTACCAGCTCTATAAACACCCTCGTGTGTATCTTTGTAAAGGTGGGCCAACACACACTAACCCCAAGCATACACTGTGGAATCCTCCATCATTTGATCAATAACGATACCCCAACCAACATGGAACCTCTTAGCCCTCCTGTCAGACATCAAAGGTCTGATAATACCTACCAAAACAAGAACCATAAGATCGACACCATCACAAAAATACCCCAAACTGATCTCTGAATCAATGACCTGCAACTTCTCCACACCCAATAGTCTATGCATCACTAAGGTACCCTAACAAATATCATACATAACAAGATCACTATGAACGGGGATCCTGAGAATCCTCTAAATGTCCTCCAAGGTCATAGTGCACTCTCTAGAGGGAAAATAAAATGAAGAGGTCTCAAAATGCCACCTCTCCACCAAAGCGGTCATCATGGCTTGATGAGCCCCAAGAAACAACAAGTGAGCAATATAATGCAAACCCACAACATCAAGAAAGTCTCCCTGTGTATCTTCACAATTAGTCAACCTGTCCATCAACTGAGGATGTTGCTCTCACATAGACGAAGGATTAAGGACAACCTGCAAAGATTTAACACATAGTTTCAATATTTTCGAGAACTTCAAATTAAAACGAAACATTAAAAATTAATTACTTTGAAGCAAAAGCGAAATTCTTCTAGGCAATAATGATCATTCTTTTCAATAGCACTAATATTTTTCGATAGCACCTAAATTCATTAATAGTGCCTAGTTTTTTCAAAAGTGCACAAATTTGGTGATAGCACACCTATTCTTGCAATAGCGCTAATGTTTTTCAATAGTGCTTAAATTTGGCAATAACAACCTTCCAAAATGTGTAATAGCATCAAAATTGGGCCAATGGAGAAAAAATCCTAAATGTTTGCTATTGCCTAGAAAAATGTTTGAACATTAAATACAAAGATGAAAGAAAAAATAAAAGACACACGTATTGGAGCCCCTGCACTAGTTGGCCATTGGTATACTCTAACTTCCTCTGCTCTATGTGGAACTCCTGTAACTCGAGGCATCATGAACCATCGTTTGTAGAAGAAAATCTCACAAAAGGTCTAGAGGCAAGAAATTTTCAAATCAAGGAGTGTAAATGAGTTTTAATTTCAACCTAATTTACCATTTAAACCTCCCCCCAAACCCTAATTTTTTACCCTGGAAACCCTCCTAGGTCAAAATTAGGGGCACCTTGGAACGTTTGATCCATAAACAAAGACCCTATAGCCTAATGTTTTTGTCTACACATCTAAAATACAATTGAACCTTGTCGTGAGCTTGATCCGAATTTTTATTTTTTTGGCCAACCTCTTGAGGGGGCAACCTAGCATTGTATTATCTTTCTACTGATCGCTAGGGCATAGTGGTGCATGTAATTTTTTTCAATTATGAACTTAACATTGATTTCTTTGAAACAAAGCAACCAATAATTTGTCTCAAAGAGGGGCAAAATGTAGACATGTAAAAATGACCTAATGCATATCACACATCCTAAATAATTTTTTTTCATCATCAGCATCATTATCATTAATATTACTGCATTTCACATCATTTACATCAAAAACCCTATTTTCATCTATTAATTGAATAATCTTTAAATTATTTAACTAATTCACTATTTCATCATTTATCTAACTTTATTCCTCTTGATTAATTAAATAACGCAAATTATTTAATTATGTCACTAATATACCCTATTCTCCTAAATCAATTAAATTGTTCTTACTTAATAGTTTAATTAAATCACTTTCTCACTTCTAAACCTAAATAATTAAATTAATTATTCAACATCATTCAACATAGTCAACAAAAAAATATAACTTTATTTGTTAAAGTCAAACATGATTTGCATGTTCAACTCAAAATACTAATTAATTAATTATCTTCACCCCTTTTATTGAGAAAATTATGACCCCTAATTTCTCACTCTAAACTATTGATTAACTCATCTATTCTTCAATTCCACTAACCTCTCAATCTATTTCTTCAATCCCACTAACTTCTCATCTTGATTTCTTCAATCACACAAATTATGCAATCTAAATCCACTAATCTTTCCAATCTGCTTCCTCTCAATGGTTCTCAACCATCGATCAAGACCTTTTACTATGAAATCTTGATTGTTCATCTCGAAAAAAGAAATCTATAAAATAGTCTTCAACCCTCTCACAAATCATCTAGAATTTACATAGTGAAGTGTTGCACAACTGATTCTTAAGCACACTTGAGAATTGTTATCCTGACATTCTACCTCACCAGTTACACACATTCTTGAAGATTTTGCAACAACAACAATGGAGGCTTTGTATTGAATCAAGCAATCTGACATCCAAACATTAATACAAATACAATTTCGACATGGTATGGTAAGATTTGGTTTTTCTGAATTCATTTAAGTTCCTTAATTGCTTATTTGGTTGAGTTCATGGCTTTCATTTTGTATTTCATGAGTATGGATGGAATTTAATCTTGTTTGAATTAATTTAGTTTGATTCATTTACTTTATTTCCTATTGCTTTATTCCTCCTTACATTAGTATCATAATGCTATTTCAAGTTATACATAAACATCATAATGTTATTTCAAAAATGGTTAAAAATATTTCCATCGTAATGTTGTTTAAAGTTATATAGAAATATCATTATGTTGTTTTTGGAAGGGTTATAAATATTTATATCATACTGTTATTTCAAGTTATATATAACCCCTTAACTGATTATATATATAGTAATCTGTTAACATGATCATTAAGGGTTCTAAGAGTTAGAATTTAGGATATGATCAGTTAAGAGTTGTATACAATTCTAGTTGTTTGTATTCTTTTCATCTACTGACATGGACACCTTGCACAACATAACACTCACCACCATTAGACCCTCTACTTTATTTTGAACATATGTCTATGTGTATGTGTATGTTGTTTATTGTTCTTACACTTGGCTCAATGCAAATGAAGAACAAAGTGCTAGCAAGAACCACACGAGTTGTGACCAAGCAAGATCAAAAACTTTTCCTACATACAAGAGAGGTGTGAGGCTACCGCATAGTGATGACGATGAAGTAATTCCAATTTTATAGCCAATCAAACCTATAGTCAGTGTCAATGGAATTGTTACAACTAAAAAGGTTGTAGTGTAGCGGGAATGGACTACGACTAACATGGAATCTACCATGGTAGATGTTGAAGACAATGAAATGTCAACAAGAGGGGAAACAAAGAAGGGTCTTCCAAAAACCACATTGTCTAATTGGTTGAGTGGTGTTACCTCCACCAAAAGGAAAGGGCCCCCAACAGTCTTGAACAATGATAAAGAGGCGAAGGTTGTCCAATGGTGAAAGGAGATGGCTAATGAACTAGCCATGGTTTAGAAATTGTGAATCTAAAATCTAAAGTGGCGAAAATATGCCAAATCAGACCTAATCCATTCAAGGATGGAATTCCTAATAAGTCTCGGTGGATGAGTTTCAAAAGAAGGTATCCTGATCTATGTATGAGGACAACCCAAGTCCAAGATAGAGATTGTGCAGTCAATTTTAGGCCTGTAGTTATTGTTGCATTCTATGAAACATTGGCAAAGGCATACATAACCAATCCTCCTGGTTCAATGAGGATTTGAAACTACGATGAGATTGACCTCCAAGATGGATGAAACGATGCAATGATAATGCTTACCAAAAAGGGTGGCGTAAGTGTATCCTATATTATCCCCAAGAGCCGAGAGTGGATCAATATTTTGTGTTGTGCAAGCATTGTTAGATAGAAGATACCTGGCTTTTATTTGTTTAAAAATGAAAAATACCTCAATAACTACATAGTGAACTATGAGCCATGTACATGTATGGCTTCTTAGCCTCATGCGTGGATGACGAAAAGCTATTTCTAAAATGGATGCACCATTTTGCTAGTCAAGTACTTGGGGGTGTCTCGCCCACTAATAAACACCTCTTGATTTTTGATGGCCATGGCAACCACATTGAATTTTATACCATTACCAAAGTAATGGCACTAGGCATTGAATTTCTTATTCTACCATCCCACATATCACACAAGTTGTAGCCACTTGATGTTAGCATCTTTCAAATCACATTTTAAAAAGGAAAGAACAACATGGACTACAAAATATCCAAATTTGGAGATTAGGACAAAATTGGAAACACTTGGAAGTGTTTCTTTTGAGAAAGCATTTGACCTCTAATTCTAGATGCATTGGTGGAGGACATGAGGCCTAGTGAGATATTCCAATTTGCTACCCCTGAGGAAGCATTTGCTACAAAAAAAATTCTAAGTCTATCTACCAATGGTTTGCCACAAACTGAGGCTGAATGTATAATTGGAACAACAAAATTTTCAAACCAACATAGTCCACTTCAAATATTTGAATGTGTAGACCAACAAAGTTCACTTCAAATAGCTAGTTTCTCAAACCATCAATCTCCAAGTGGAACATCGAGTTTGGGTGACTAGTATAGTCCACCAACAACACTAGTTTTAGGTGACCAAAATATGTATGCAAAAATCTCTCTTTCTCTACTGAGTGCACCAGAGGAGCAATCATGGTTGTTAGAGGGGGCTGCAAATCTTGGAATTGATTTGCATATGGACTTAGAACAAATTTTGTCAATGTTATCTCTACCACACAACACGAACCCAAATACCTTAGTGCATTTTTATGTTGATTGGGGAGAAAGTGAACTTGATCAATTAGGAGGAGGTGAGGAAGTGGAGGAAGCAACTAGTGAGGTGGAGGTTACAAATGAAAAATATTCCATGGAGCCATTGGGAGGCCAAAAAAGTTCAGACCTCTGCCAAATTTTTAAGCTACCTATTCATGTAGTGAAGGATAAATCCAATCAACTAGTTGAACATGGGATTAAAATTTCAAGAGGATCCCAAATCCTCACCACTAACAACTACATGAAGTTACTAAATGTGCAAGAGGAGAGGAAGAAGGAAATTCAACAACTGAAAGATAGGAAGAGAGAGCAAATTGAATAATGAAATATTGAAAGAATTGCAACAAAGGACCTCAAGGAGCAATTGAGAATTGAAAGAGAATAGTAATGACTAGCAGTTGAGGTTCAAAGAGAATTGTGAAAGAAGGATAAGGAATAGAAAAGGGAGCAACAAAGGATTGAAAGGGAAGTTGCAAAAAAGGAAAAAGAAATGGAGAAGGCTAGAAAAGAGGTAGCAATTGAGAGGTGTCTCAACAACCCTTTAAATCCCTTGACTGACCATCATGCAATATTCACAAACTGTGTGTCAGTTCATTGCCCCCAATATTGTCCACCCTCACCTACCCCAAGTATTAGTCAACTAGTTGAAATTTACAATTCTACTCATTTAGAGGGCACAAATAACACATCAACATATAGCTTCCCTTCATCAAATTTTTATTTTCCACATTTCCTTACTTAATTGGAATGTTAAGTGTGAAAGTTTTTGTTGTGATTATTTTGAAGGTTTCTAACCAATATAATTTTCTAATTGATTGTTAGATTGTGAATAGTTTTGTTGTGATTGTTTTGAAGGTTTCTAACTTGAAACAATAGTATGATATGAATAGAAACAACACATTCCTACATGTTACAATCGCTAATTGTTAGTCACTGTAATTGAAGAGCCAACAAACCATACATCTAATCAAGTTGAATGTAAATGAAGAAGGCTATAGGAAATATATCTATCTCTGTACTATACATATATACATATGCATATATATATATACATATACATATGCATATATATATATATATATATATATACATATGTATGTATATATAGTACAACTCTATCAATAGGGTTATAAATATTTGTATCATGTTGTTATTACAAGTTGTATATATTTCTTGAAACATTAGTATGATACAAATGTTTAGAACCCTTTTTTGAAATAGCATTATGATGACAAATATAAAACATTATTATATACATAAGTACTTATATATACATATATAATCAGTTCACAATGTATATGTAACTTGAACCAACATTATGATATTTATATGTAACTACAAACAAAAGTATGATACAAATTGAAACAACATATTCATACATGTAAGATTGAGTGAAATTGAAGAGCAAACAAACCGTACATCTAATTCAGATGAATGTAAACAAACGAGGCTATGTGTGCTATGAAACGAGCAATGCATGTTATAATATCATATCCTCGATTCTAACTCTTACAACCCTTAGGTGATCATGTTAATTGATTATATATATGTATGTATGTATATATGTACATACAAATATGTATGTACATACACGTACATACAAATATGTATGTACATACACGTACACATATATAATCAGTTCATAATGTATATGCAAATTGAAGCAACATTATGATATTTCTATATAACGTCAAATGACAACATGATACAAATTGAAACAACATATTCATACATGTAAGAGTGAGTGTAATTGAAGAGCAAACCATACATCTATTTCAGATGAATGTAAATAAACACTTGGCTATGTGTGCAACGAAACAAGCAATGGATGTTATACTATCATATCCCTAATTCTAACTCTTACAACCCTTAGGTGATCATGTTAACTGATTATATATGTATGTATATACATACATACACATATATAATCAGTTCATAATGTATATGTAAATTGAAGCAACATTATGATATTTTTATACAACTTCAAACAAAAGTATGATACAAATTGAAACAATGTATCCATGTACATGTACCTATCCTATCATATTAATACAACTATTTAAAAAAAAAAGGTCTTATATTTTTATTAAGTGGGGCCCTTACTATCTACTCTTATCCCCACTTATTCATAATGATCAATGCATGTTCTACTATTATATCCTGAATTCTAACTCTTAGAACCCTTAGGTGATCATGTTAACTAATTACTATATATATAATCAGTTTAGGAGTTACATATAACTTGAAACAACAAAATGATACAAATATAATTTATAACAGTATTGAAAGAATAACTAAAGCATACACCTAATTCATTTGAATGTAAATGAACAAAGCTATATGAAACAACAATTATATATCTCTTCCATATATATATGCATGTATACAATTTCCTTTTTTATATTGACAATATTGGAGGTTATCATATACTCCATTGTTGAGGACCTTTCATGCACCTATCTTTTGGTCGGTTATGTGTATGTGTCTATGTAAATGACATAGCTATTTACACATTGTTAAAGTAGTTGTAAATTAAAGATGATAGGTGGAATGATATGTATGTATGCAAATGTTATTGAAGAAAATCAAGATGAAAATTAAGCATACACTGAACAGGGTTCTTCAATTGAACACATACTATCTATCCTGAATGACATACATACATATGTATGTATATATGTGTGTATACATATGTATGTATGTATGTCATGCAAGTATGTTTGTATGTATATGTATGTATGCATGACATACACATGTGCATGTATGCATGGCATACACACATACACATGTATGTATGTATGCCATGCATACGTACACCTAGATACACTTTAAATATTAATATGATATATAAATTTAGATAACTCAAATTATTACCAATTTAGGATTAAAATCCTTTAAATGCATGTAAATTGAGAATAAAATTTTAACCATACCAACAGAGCCTAATGTTGTTTTGAAAGGGCATAGAAGACAATGGGGGAGTGGGTAATATTGTGTGAGGGGTTTACGACAATGGAGGACACAGTTGGCTAAACCATAAGTTCATGAAACCCTTAAGAGTCCACCATATAAAACCCATAAATAGTATGACATAGTCAGCCAAACAATAGGTGCATGATACCCTTAACAGGGTGAGTTACATACATTGTTTATATTTATTGCAATAGGTCTTATATATTGTTTGATCGACTATGTATACACACACACACACACACACACACACACACACACACACACACACACACACACACATATATATATATACATAGTCAGCCATAATATAGTTGAAAGAAACCCTTTAGAGTTTCAAGCTTATCATAATATCAAATACTGTCAAAATACTTCTCTAAATTGTAGAGCTAGAGAAACATAATGTCAAGTATATATCGAGTGTTTAATGTTATTGCAGTAGCATATACGTATTTCTTGACCAATTGTGTGTATACATACACACACACATATATGTATGTATTTATGTATATATGTATATATATGTACACAGTCGATCATAATATAACTACAAGAAACCCTTAAGAGTCGAGCATATCATAACCTCAAATGTTGTAAATATATTTATCATAACATAGTTGCAAAAAAAAACATGCAACAAAATTTGAAAAAAATCATGCAATGGATAGATATCACCCTTGTGAGGTTGGAAGACAACCTCATCTATGATGGAAGAAGTTAATTATGTTTCCTTTTGGCAATGGAAGTGTTGAAAAACATAGAAAACCTAAAAAATGCATCACCACAACTTGCCCCCAGCCTCACCATCGTCGATCGTGAAGTAGAATAGCACTGGTCCTTCAATGGAAGACTTGATGTGCAGACGCCAAGCATGAATGATATAGAAAAGAGTGGAAAAAAACCCTACCAAATGAAACACATGCCAAAGTGAATGGGAAAAGGCTAATGACAGAGGGGAGTTGGGTAGTAAATGCATCATAAATGGGAGTTAAGTTCACCCAGACTAGCATGGTGGAAAACAAGCAAACATGTACCATGCATCCACCATCGGTCCATGCCACTTTTCAACTCGAAAAAAGTGAATTTTGGAAAGTGGTCTAAAAAACTTGAAAAAACGTGTGGTAAATTTTCAAGTAGTTGATTTTTTTTGAGTTTCCAGGTGGACTCTCTTGGGTGGAAAAAAAAAATTCAAGCCGATGTGGAACCCTTGCACAACATAGCCCTCACCACCATCGGTCCCTCTCCCTTATCTTTAGAGATCACCCCGAGTGATTCAACATATAAGATCACTTTAGTTTTTTGTTGAGGTCCTAGATTTACTATCTTTATAGTTATCTATGTCAGTGGCAAGTTCCATCTAACTATTACATTGTAAATATGGCACTGACTATCTATATGATTATGTAACTTTACTTTTAAAAATATGTGTAGGTTTTGTTAATCTAAAAAACTATGAATATTTATATATAGTATGTTGAAGGTTATGCAGACACATAAAATTTGAGCAAAGAAGCACAACACAAAGAAATTAGAAGCAAAGGACAAAAGACAAAAGGAACTTCTAGATCCAACAACAAAAAATACACAAAAACTAGAAGCAAAAGATAAAACAAACTTGCATATCTAACAACAAAAGAATGCCACAATCTTACTTTCTTGAAAATGAATATTGTACACTTTCATAGGGTCTTTATAGTTTCCAGTCTCTCCAATCTTTGTAGTTCCCAATTTTCAACTTGTATCCTCTTCAATTATTATTTAATAGCCAAAAACTTTAATATTTACTTGCTTGTATTCGATGAGAAAATATTACTTAAGATTTTTCTAGATTTTCTCACTTATATGTCTTTTCCAATGAAACTGGTGACTACATCTATGGGTTGCCATTTAACGTTTGTACATAAAAATTATTTATTCATACAATAAATGCAATCAATTCTAATAATAATATAATATTAATATCATTCAAAATTTATTGGGATGGAGTATCTTACCAACTATATAATATATTAATGTCATTCATGATTTATTGTGTCAAAATATCTTATGGTCTGCCCTATTGCACATTTACTTCTGCAATAGACAAATTATAGTTTATTAGATAAGTACATGTAATGCTAACATTAATAGAATGAAATAAATACAAATAATTTCAAAATATTAATATCATAAGACATTAAAAAAATTCTCAAAATAAATCAATAGAAAAATAAATTAGTAATATATATTTTTTTGATGAATAGGCATATATCTATATTAATTTAAAAAGATAAGCTACATATTCACAAAAAAAGGATGGGTGGTAAGAAGACACACCTAGAGAGTCACATGGGCCAAGCCCAGAAAATAAAAAAATAGAGTTACATGGGCCTAGCCCAGAAGTTCATAATAACAACAAGAAAATAAAAGGCCATCAAGTGGCTAGAGCAATGCCAACAGAGCCAAGAGGATCTCTGTCGTCAGTCTTCTTTCCCCATACATTAGCGGGGTTGGGAGTGACGTTAGGAGGAGGACCCCAACCATCTTCATTTTCATTTTCTTTATCTTTATCTTCCTCGCGCTGTGGCGAGATTGCAAGTGCCAAATGTGGAATTTTTTTATCAGAGCTCGACCAGCTAGAGCCGCTAGTAGGCCAACCAGAGCCGCCACCAGGAGTAGTGTTAGAGGGCCACCCAAAACCGCCATCGCTGCTCCCCGCAACACCTCCAGTGAGCCACCCCTGGCTAGCTTGAGGGGGAGGAGTGCGAGAGCATCAAGAAGGGTGGGAGCCATGCCGGGAAGGAGGCTGGGAGCGAGGGCGAGCAGAGCCATTCCTCTGCCGCCCCTGAGAGAGCGATTGACCATGAGAAGAGGAGGGCGAGCTAGGAACCCGAGCAACAATACATGAGGAATTTCCCTAGTGGTCCAGGAGCACCTGGAGGTGAGCAACCTCAAGCACAACTTTGTTCGCTTAAACTTATATCTGCAGAAGCACATTAGAGAAAATAATAGCTTTAGAATACAAGGAAATATTTATATTTATTTGAGTATGAGTGAAAATGCAAGTGTTCCTATCTTTCTAGATATTGAAGAGGATTTCCACTTTGAAAGTGTGCCAAAACTGGGTATACTTGGACAAAAGTCTGGGTGAGTCACCCAACAAAACCATATTCTAGGAGAAGGGCTCTAGCTTGAAAGGTCAAAAGAAATCATGGATCTAAATCAAAAACTACTAAGCTCTGGTGTAGAACCAGAAGAGATGCTTAAAAGACTCAACTTGCCCACAAAAAGGGCATTGAGGGTCTTGAACCCCTAAATGCATAAGTTGAGCCCCCACAACCAAGCCTTGGAAAATAATACACTAGACAAAGTGGGCAAGCTTCGACTCAACACTTGCAGACTAAATGGTAGAGAATCTTTTACGCCAGACATGAGCGAAGGATTGAAGAAGCCATCTTTGGTTAAGATTGTCAATAATAGGAAAATGCGGCAAACACCACATTTAGCCAAGCCTTGGCTTGTAGTTTTTGAAAGGGGTGTTTGGGTACCACTTCTAGTTCTTCCACCAGGGCTTGGACCCATGGATCCCACCTTATTTAAACATTCTGCAGGAATAGCATTCACCAGATCATCAAAAGTATCATGGTCCTGGTTTTGAAGTCTATAAAGCACCCGAAATTCCTCCCAAGGCATAATGCGCATAGTGGGTCTGTGAAACAATTGCTGCAAGGTTTGAATACCTTTCTTATGGAATATTAGCACCTTAAGCTAGGGAGACTTGGCCAAAGGCTGACCATTATTGGCAAAGAGAGGAGACCACCACACATTTTGTTGATTGAGAGAGAGCCCATCACAAAAGCCAGAGACGATCCAGCAGAGCCAAGGCTTAACAACCTCCCAAACTTTCCATATACTTCTGGCCACAAAAATGCCCACGATTTGAACTGGTTCCTTCATGACTAGAAGGGTTTGAAAGCCAATCCCCTTCTAAGTAGGTCTGTTGGTAGGAAATCCTGACTGAATACAATGTCTGAGGAGAATTTTCCAGGCTTCATCTCTAGATAGGGCTCTAATAACCCATTTAACACACAAGGCAACCCCTTGTCTTTGGGTGGAAAACAAACCAAGCCCTCCAAAGTCTCTAGGAAGGCAGGAGAATTCCCAGGCTACTCGGTGAAACCCTCTATGGGACTCCACAAAAGCCCACAAAAGTCTCGAAGAAGCTTCTCAAGTCTGGCATAAGCAACTTTTGAGGGAGCCCAACAAGAGGAATAGTACACATGAGTAGCTACCAGAACTTTGAAACATACTTGAAATTTTCTAGCAAGAGATAAAGGCTTGGTTATCCAGTAGGCCAGATTCTGCTCAAGCCTGGAAATAATGGCTTGCCATAACTCATTCGAAGAAGCCTGAAAGGTGAAGGGAATGCCTAGAAATCAAAAAAATTCCCTTGGCCCAATCCACTTCCACCCATAATGTTGTAACCAGTGGGGAGTGGGCAAGAAAGACTGCCTGTAATAGAGAGTCTTGTGTCATTTGGCGGAACCAGAGGCCTCATAAAATACTTCAAGGCACTCGAGAGCCATCACAATATTGTCTTCTTCCTTTAAGAGAGTGAGGAAAGAGTCATCAACAAAATGACCATTAACAAGATGAGACTGGGAGTTGGGAAAGGCAATGCCCCAAACCCTCTACTGGGAGACAACATTGGCTAGAAGATAGCCAAATCCTACAACAACAAGCACATAGAGCAAAGGGGCAAGAGGACATCCTTGTTGTATAGAAAAAAAAATCCCAAAAGAGGAGGATTGGCGGTCATTGATGGTGATGCAAGCATAATCATCTGAGAAAAGCATTTGGATGACCTAAATAAAATTGGGGCCAAATCCCAAAGCTTTCAGCATGACAAGAATAAAGGGCCATTCTATGCGATCATAGGATTTAGCAAAATCAATTTTGAGAAAGAAGGTTTTCTAGCCAGAGCACCTAGCCCACTCCATTCCCTCCCAAACAACAATGATATTATCAAGAATAAATCTGGATTTGATAAATCCTGTTTGTTTTGGGCGCACAATTTGAGGCAGGAGATGGCAAATTTTCAGAGCCAGGACCTTAGCAATGATTTTGTAGGAGACATTAAGGAGCGTGATAGGCCACCAATTGGAAATATCTTCAAGATCTCTAGGCTTAGGTATGAATTTGATATTTCCCTTGTTTATAATATTTCCCAAAGTTTTCAAATGAAAAGCTTCAAGATAGACTTTATGAAGGTCATGGCCAATACAACCCCAAAGGGACTTGTAGAATTCACACGGGAAGCCGTCAACCCCCGGGGCCTTGTTGTCCGCCATAGAAAAGATGGCTTCCTTCAACTTATCAACCATAAGCAGCTGCTCACAAAACACTTTTTGAGCAGAGGAAAGACTAGTTGACACCACCGCAATGCACCTCTGCAGGGCTTGTTGGCACTCCAATGTGTACTCTTGGGCAGTGAAAACTTGCTCATAGTGCCTGATAAAGGCCTAAGGAATATCAAGTAGATCAGAAAGGACCTAGAACCCATCTTTGATTTTTTTAATGCCAAGAGAGGAGTGCCTGGCATGCAAGGCTAGAAAAAATTCCTTAGAGGCACGGTCACCAACTTTTAACTAGTGCAACCTAGCTTTAATTTGCGCACCTTGAGCAACATAATTATCTGTAACTTGCTTTTTGTGCCTTAACTCTGCCAACCTGACTTGCAAAGGCAAGGAGAAAGGTTTAGCTCTGCGCGCAGGTCGACAATTTTTGCCTCATAAGACTGCCATCGAAAAATGGCCAATTAGCACCCATAAATGTAGAGAAACCTAGCCGTGTGAGTGAAATCATCATTGCACCAATTAATCCAGTCGTTAGAGTGAGTTGGCCGACATTCTAAATTCCAGACTCTGCGAATGTGGGCCAACGTGGGTTGATGAGAAAGAGGAGATGTGTTCAAGAAGAACTATGTTTTACAAGCCTAAGGCTGTCTTATCTCCTATTCAATGTGAAAAGAAATAGGGAAGTGGTCAGACAGAGTGACATCCACTGATGGTTTAATCGGAAGTGAAGAGCTGTCAAATGAAAAGAAAGATTGAGCCGAAATCATTGCACGATCAAGGCGTTTAAAGATCCTGTTAGGACCAATTCTGAAATTACACCAAGTGTGCCAGAGGGAATAGAATGGCGGCGACCAATATTGGGATCAAAGAACCCCAACTTATTACGCATGTAAAACCACACCTCCCTTTCGCCAACAACCCATTTGAATGACATAATACCATCCTTATCGTAGACCATCTCAACCATATTGAAATCCCCACAAAGAACCCAAGTGGCCATTGATAATGAGTCCACAATCCAATGCCAAAGCAAGGAGCATTCGACAACATCATTAGAGGCATAAACATTAATAATCCCAAAAGAGTGATTATTAATATTGAGAAGGATCTAAACAAGCTAATGTGTGAGGTCGAAACCATGATCAACAACACAAGAGTGCCACCTAGGAGACAAAAGAATGACAACCCCACCATGCCCAACATCATGAGCCTTACAAAACATATGACTGGCTAGTCAAATAGAGTGACATGCTGAAGCAAGCACAAAACCAACAATTTTAACTTCTTGAAGATAAAACACTTCAATACCATTATACTTCTGCAAAGTATCCTGGACATAATATTTTTTGAAGAGGTTTATCAGACCTTGAACATTCCAAGAGAGAAAATTCATGGATGAAACTCCTTCATATCATCGGAGTTCGGTTCCTCCTCATTCAAGGTGGAAAAATGATTATGCAAAAATTAAGGTGGAATTGATCCGATTTGAATAGACAGAGAAGAGATTATCTTTTTCTCCTGCACATATTCTCCTTCCTCTAGCAGCGGTGAAGGACTATGAGACCGTCGTTGGGCTCCTGTCACAGGAGGAGAGATTTTCGGTTGCGCCATTATAATGACAACAGGCTGAGGCGTAGCTTTCGACCTGGGCCTTGTTGCTGAATTATCAGGCCCTGTTGAGGCCTCTTTTCCCTTCATTGAAGGGTTTGAAACAACTTTAGCAGGCTCGGGGCCTTTGGGAATCGACCTAGAGCCGCTGGCTTTGTTCTTGCAGTTTTTAACCATGGTCCATTTTTCATCAGCTTTGGGCTTTTCAGAGTTCTGTGGTGGAGAAGGAGTATGAGGCATTGCCAAAGCGCAGTCCTTGATCGTGTGTTCTACGAACTGAAATTTATAACATGTATTCGACAGATTAAAGTAACTTTTTGGGTATGTCGAAAATTGCCTATTTGAATATTAATGGACTCTTTCAAATCTTGAGAAAGGTCCACTTCAACACATACCCATTTTTCGGGACAAGCTTGAAAAAATCTATCAGGCTCAATGCAAATAATCTTCCCTAAAGAGGAAGCAATATGACTCAAAAATGACACACAAGGCAAGGGTAAACCTGGGAACTCAATCCAGATCGGGACCTAACAACTTGGTGTCATCTGAGACAACGAAGTCCTGGGTCCACGACTGGAAAACCAACAAAGAAGACTTGACATACTAAGGACCATGCTCCAGGATTACCTAGACATGACTGACCTCCGCAAAGCGAAAAATAAAAAAACCCTTGGTTAAATTTTGGACCATATCAAGGCAAACCCCATGAGGGACCTAGGCCTTACTGACCCATTCTTTGAGAAAAATTTCAGGGGGAGTCCTCCCAACAAAATACCCAACAAGGGTATGCTTTTCAAGCCATTGACAATCAAAAATCAAATTCAAGCAAAGGAAAAATGACATCAGTTGGGGAGTCAAAAGACTTACCTCGTGGAACGCTTTTAGAACAAACTTTCGAAGTCGTTTGTTCAGTGGATGAGCCATTGAGCAGAGCCATCAAACCGCCAACACCAACAAGAATTGCTGGGTTAGAGCTGGTTGAAGGCATATTAAAACAAAAATCCGTAATAAATGCGATCGTACACATAGAAAAAGAAGTAATTCCTACGCAGAGAGCACATATGACGCAAGAGGGGCCAAGAATGACCGTAGACTCAAGAAAACCCTAACAGAACTCATACACTTTCCCCACCTACTTCATCAATTAATTAATAATATTTTATAATTATTAAATAAAAAAATTTAAACTATTAAATTGAACCTCAATTTTTAAATTCAGTAATACCAATTGATAGAAATTGCATCCAACGCATAAGGAATCCTCCGGCAGGAACATGAAAAGCCCGAATTTTTTAGCAGTAGTCATTACAAAATTAACTCCTGCGTAGGACCTGCCGTTATATATTACATAGGATCAGAAGTCCCGTCCTTGTTGGTTTGTGCTGCGGCTGCTAACTGCCGTCTTTCATTTTCCTGCTGCAGCTGGTATTTCTGTTGTTTTCTGTAATCTTTGATTGCTTCATACAATTTAAAAAAAAATAATACATATTATTTTGTAAATTTTCATTGGGCCAAATCTTTAGGTTGTCCTCAATTTGAAATGTTTGATCACTCTTAATTAAATACCATATTCTAACTCATTGATCGGAGAAGCATGCAGTGCTGGAGGTATATCACAAACAAATTTCTCCCTTACAAATTTTTACATAAAGTGCTAGACTTATATCACAAACAAATTTCTCACAGATAATTTTTTACATTTAAGTTTGTCAGGGGTGTTTTGAAGAATGAGTGGAGCGGGTAAGTTGTGGAGTTTAGGAACAAAGATCGTTGCAGTAGGCAGAAACTATGCCGCCCATGCCAAGGAGCTCGGCAATGCTGTCCCCAAGGTCTGCTATTTACCCACAAATAATCTTCAATTTTTTCTATTCCTTTACTCTCAAAGGGCCATCACTATTTAGATCAATACCCATCGATAGGTTTTGTCCCTTCTCATCAGATCACAGTTCCTTATGATTTCTATAATGTAATTCAAATGCTTCTGCGTACTGTCGAACGCATAAATTCGATCATGAATTTTACTAACAATGGAGTAGTAATTCGTTCTTGATATTTATTCC
The DNA here is from genome assembly GCA_007115665.2 of Sequoiadendron giganteum. Lineage (NCBI taxonomy): Eukaryota > Viridiplantae > Streptophyta > Pinopsida > Cupressales > Cupressaceae > Sequoiadendron > Sequoiadendron giganteum. The sequence continues at coordinate 258,854,353 of CM021103.1, forward strand.
CTGGGACTTTTTGATGGATACAATAGGGTTACATAGATATCAGCATCTCTTATATACAGGTTGAAGCTTACACCTATATCAAAAAATTCCTTTGTTAAGTTATTAAGATTAGAGGATTCCTTCCATCAAAAATCATCTAGGAATTGAACCTAGCCCTCACACTACTTCTGATGATTTGTACCTTGGTGGATAACTAAACACACCATAATCCTCACAAATTAGAAGGCAACCCTTCAGTGCTTGCATGATGTTTGACTATGTTTAGGATACTAAAAGATTACATAAAATAAATAATTAGATTTTTTTATATTTTAAATAATACGCGAGTAGTAAAAAGCTTTTTGGCTACATTTATGTGGGAAGTAGAATTAGCATTTTGTCCGTGAACATGAGAAGTATAGTCTGCAGTCCTAAATTTATGTGGAAAATTATTCTGTTTCGAATTAACATGAGAACAGCATACAAGCTACGCAGAAATCCGATGGACTAGCTCTGCAACCAACAAGTTTTTACTTGTTAAATCACCCCCTTTAGCCATTGCAGCAGCATACTTTCCTTCGTAGATTCTATAAGCAAGGGTTATCAATTTAGTTGAATTCACTCAGGTCACTCACCTTTTGACATTTATCAAGGTACGGTGCACACCAAAGATTGGATGCCATAATTTACTCAAGTTTACTCTCAACATGTCTTTTTGGGGATTTGAACTTGGGATTTTTTATAAAAGTCCATTGATTTACCACTTGGGCCCATCTCCTTCAAGTTTCAACACTTGCAGCCAAATTGTTTTTCTGATTTAGGCCTCCTATGTTGCTTCTGTAGAGGGAACACATAATGAAAAATTCCCCTGATGTTTTTGGCTACATTGGATCCACATGGTGTGAAAGAACAGATACGAATAACACTTGCAGCCGAGTTGTTATTCTGATTTAGGCCTCCTATGTTTCTTCTGTAGAGAGAACATGTAATGAAAAATTCCCCTGATGTTTTTGGCTACATTGGACCCACATGGCGTGAAAGAATAGATATTCATATTCTTGTCGAACTTTTACAGGGAAATACGGCAGCATGTTTGATCTTTCAATAAAAATAAGATCCATAGGGTTAAAAACATTCACTTTTATAGACAGGAGAATTTTACAGGGAAGAGGAATAACACCATGTTGCCTATGAGGGTGAGAAGAATTGGTTTATGTTTAAGGTTATCAATTACAGTGATCTTTTACATTTCCACCATATTTATTTGGTATAAATGTAGCTTTCATGACTTATAGAGTTTACACAATAGGAGTAAGTCGACATGGTTTGAGAAGATTATAGAGATGGATTCAGTGAACTGGATGACATACTGTTTACATTGTGAAATTTAACACTCCATTAGGTTTGTGCCCTGTTTACTTATGGCAAATGGACTACTGTACAATATTTCATCCTAGGAAAATGACGAGGTGAAGTGACATGTTCAGGAATTTATTTAGAGGCAAGTTTCAAGCATTGCATCTGCCTAATCAAATCACTCTTCATAAGCTTTTTTGTGCTGTTTGTGGACGAGTGCATGCAATACTAGTATATAGATTATTGTTCCCTTCGTAAAATTACAATGAAGAACTAGCATCCATATTTTTTCTTTGATGATGTTTGCAATGAAAGGCAATCAACCAACATTGGTCTTAAGTTAGCCTATCATTAAGCAGCTCTCAACATAAGGATGCATTGTGTTCAAGACACAGAAAATACCTTTCACGGGATTGGTTGTCTTTTGATATTAGTAATGCTTTAGCAAGTTTCTGATCTGACGAGCAATTTACTACCATCCTTCACTGATACGTTTAGTTTAGTCTAGCTGAATCATATACTATTTATAGTTACACATAGAGCACCAGTGCTAATTTTTATGGACATTTCCCAAACTTAAGCTCAAAAATAATATCAGTAAGTTTTTCCTTGCCATGATTAAAATTCATTTCCTCGGATTTGTTGACGATCAAGGGGTTTGTCTTCTAGGTCAAACAATCATTCACTAAAATTTGAGACGGATCTTAAATTTCTTTCCTGTTTGTCTTCTAGGTGAAACAATCATTCACTAAATCAATTCCCTGACAAGCTACAAACAGTGAGCATGACAAGAGGTTTGGTAATGTGTAGCCTTTCAAAGAAGCAGCTTTGAGGCATTGTTTTGCAGTGTCCAATTCAGTGACAGATTTATTCTGGTGGCAACACATTTGGAGCTAGTGACACATGACAATCAGCTTGCAAGAGAGTCTTTAATGACATGTTTACCAGCATTCTGTTACATGCAAAATCCAACAACCAAAATGAAAATAATTGGCCATTCAACAGTTACTGCAGATACATTTGTATTTGACAATTTATATAAATAATTGTATAATGCAACATATTTTAAATTACATTGAATTGGTTTCACAGTGGAGTGACTGGAATAAATGTTGTTATACCTTTTTGTTTGAACTTTCTGATGAAAAGCCCTGTAATCTGACTTTTTGTTTGAGCTCACAAACTTATTTTAACATATACTTAGATTAGAGCCATATTGCACATGCTTGCTGTTTTTTATTGTTTTTGATGATCCTACACGAAGCTATTTGCAAGAACTTGCATAAATCCTTAGGTAGCAGTTCTCTGTGCTCTCTATCTCTACCAACACACCATAAGATGGGAACAAGAGTGGTTCACATGCTGGGCACCTCCAACATGAACTAAATTTGGTACAAAGTAATAAAAATTACTTTCAAATTTTAGTATGGGGAAAACTTGATTGCAGCACAGAGCTAAGGGTGAGGACCCGAAGAACTTTCATCTTTTTATTTGTAAAGCCGCATTCCATAGATTTACTACCAACACAGACTAAACTGATATAAATTAGCCATAGTTATTTCCAAAAATGGCATGGGGCAAACTTGATCTTAGCATAGAGCTCATGGTCAAAAACCAAAGGAGTTCCATCTTTCCTTTCATTACCGTGCTCCATAGATGTAATACCAATGGGTAAGATAGTTTCCTCTGGGAAGAAAAAAGTAACTGCAGATTCAAATTCGATGTTATGCTTTGTTAAGGTTTTGATAGTGCATGGACCAACTTTTGGTGCCTATTTATTAGCTTCTGCTAACAATTGCTTTCTGGGTGTCAGAATTGCAATTTTCTCCTTTGAAGTTTAACGTACCATTTTAAATTGGGATTATAAAAACAAACAGATTCACTGATTGAAACCAAAAAATAAGAAGTGAATGAATAAACTTCTTGTGTGTTATTGTGCCCTAATATGTCCCTCTAGGACAACAAAGAAATGGTATAATGATAAGATTCGTTGGAGTGTAACATACTAAAACTAAGCAACTAATAAAAGTGCAACATTTAATTCTGATATAAACTTGCATAAACTAAAATGCATAAATAAACTGATACAGAGCAGCAATATATTTTTTTTTAAAGGAAAGAGCATGAACTTTAAGCTGATTTAAATTGAAATGCACAAAAGATAACTGAAAGGAAATTTTTTAGAGTAAGTAACCATTACAAAGATACAGAGGATTTGAGATTATAGTTTTCCTTGAATCTTTCTATTCCATCTGGAACTTTAACCATCTTTTATTGCTGAAACTGTGGAGGAGGAAAAATATCATCAGGGTGCTTTTCCGCCCATCCACGAACTTACTAGTCCCTTGTGCCATTTCCCACTGGAAAGGCTCGGCCCTTTGCAGAGAAGTAATGGAAAGAGATTCTAATGCCATCTGAGACTAGTGTTTGACGTACACAATCCCTAGTCGGCCATACACTATAGGCAACTCCTAACTAGTATGACCTTTGACTGGGGTGCATATCTGGGGCAAAAATTGGCTGACACTAACAGGCAGTAGCATCACCTTGGCCAAGGTTCAAAATAATTGCAACACGACAAAGTCATGTAGTCAAGTTTATCACCCTACTCGGCAAGAATCATATAATGAAATTTTAACCATCATGTCCGTCTCTTATGCTACTACATACTGACTCATGAGGGTATCTTTAAGCTGACATGACTGGACTAGGTTGCTCATAATGGTTAATTAAAACAAGAAGGCTACCTTGGAGGATATCTACCTTCTATTGATTAACACATTTCTGGTTCAATAATTTCTCATTAGTTCTGGAAATGAAAAACATTTCTTTTATTTATTGGCTGTTACAGCCCTAATGAACATTCTTTAACTGTTCTTTTTCTCCTAGGCAAATTTGTCCTTCATTCTTGACTCAAACCCTCAAAGAACAGTGGGTTAGTGTTTGCTGATTTTGTTCTCATTTAAGAATTCATTTCACAATCGTTTTTGTCCAATAAAAGTTCACAACTAATCAACAAACTAAGGCATTTTCTCTCTGATAAAAGAGGACCTCTCAATAATGTACTATCCTCGTCCAACTGCTTTAAAGAAACTTTTTAAGAATTACTCAAGAGATATAATGCAACCATAACCGCTCACTAGCTGGTTTAAATACATCATTATCTATCTTTCTCAAACAGTAAAGAATTTCAAAGGTAAATAAGGTTGCACTTGCAAATTTCTAGAAGAATGAGGACAAAGAAAAATGGATAGCATGACCTTTTTCAGCTGGAGAGCTATCTCTGTTCTCTTCCTAGTCACTGCTGAGTATGTTTTCTATTCTCTGCCGTCTATGACTTCTATTCTCAACTATCTAATCCTACTATTTTCTCTGCCGTCTAAGCCTTCTATTATTTGCAGTCTTGGACTTCTATTCCCAGCTGTCTTAACCTTCTATCACTGCTGGTCTATACGTCTATGCTTTTACATTGCCATCTATGCCTCTACACTGCCGTCTATCTTCAATTTTCTATACTCTAACATGCATTAATCTGCTATCTTCTCTGTCTATTCTTCCTCCATTCTCCTTTACTCTACCGTGTATGCTCTACATTTTCTCTCCGTGTATATTCTCCCTTCCTTTCCGTGCAAATGAGAATTCTCCCCCTAAATTCCCCACGGACTTGAAATTTTAATTCCTCTATCAATAATTAAAATCCCTAACCGATTTTATTCTTGCAACGATTTAAATCCATTATCTCCAACTCCGTCTTGGGTGGCGTCATGGATATTATGCATTCATTCTATTTCCCTTTCGTAAGGTTTCTAGCCTCCCAAATACAAAGGCAATAAATTTTTTGATTTATAAAAATTTATTCGAATGAATACCCTCTAGTGATGTGAGATTAAATTATTATATTCAGGAGTATGCACCCGCGTATGCATTAACACCATTTTCACTAGATGAGGCTCGGGTGTTTTAAAAAAGTTGATAAATATAAATTACTCACCCCTATATAAATGCATAAAGATTATTCTTTTAAATATTAATAATAAAAACAATTGATGATTATCATTTAAATAGGAACGTTATTAATAATTACTTCCATTTCCTTTATATAAATATGTGTTTTGAAATTATCGATATATATTAAGTATATTTCTTTTATATTTGATCAATTAAATAAAAATTAAATATTTTCGAGAGCCATTTAAATGTTCACCAAAGACAATCTAAAATTCAAGGTCCTTTAAAGATTCAATTTTAATTTTAGATTCAAAAGAAATAATAAGGTGATGCTACACGACCAACAACATAGGTTAGGTGATCCTAACACCTAGGGTCGACCTTGTGGTTTACCTAACAACTCTGAACTTGTAGTTCCAATCCTACTCAAATGATAGTCACAAACTTACAGGTTAGGTTTTAGATGGCACTAGACTTCTCTTCCATTACCTCTCGTACCTGATAATACTTTCCCTCCCTTCTTGGAGGCGATAACTTCTTGCAACCACTAGGTCAAAAGCAAATAGTTAGTTCGAAATCTCATTACATCTTTGCATCTGCATCTATGTAAGCATGAAAACATTTGTCAAATGAACTTAATTTAACCAGTTATATATGCATTGTATATCTCCATTTGACAAGCTAAGTAACGACATATATATATATATATAATGCTTGAGAAATGACATCGAGATAACTAGGGCACAACATCAAAATAGCTAGGGCACAAGTGGGATGTAACATATCCTTCCCCTTGTGAATCATCGTCCTTGATGGTTTAGAGTATTATCTAAGTAACAAAAGTTTTCATTGTTTATCCAAACATAATGAAAGAAATTCAACTGTTATAAACATTAAATAGATGAAGAAATCTCTGATGCATTTCATTGAAGTCTTCCCAGGTGGCATTGTCATCCGAGTATTGGTCCCATTGAACCTTACATTGGGCAACTTCTCTGTTACGTAAGTGATGCTTACGTACCTCGAGCACCTTGATTGGCTCGATCATGACTACCACTGGGTCTTGTACTTGTAAGGAATTCCAATCAATTATATGTGCAAAATCAGATACATACTTTTTAAGATATGAAACATGGAAAACATCATGTAACCGGGCGAGAGTTGGTGGTAGAACAATTTTATAAACAACCGGATTGATAACTTCTCGGACTTCAAATGGTCCTACATATCGGGGTGCAAGTTTGGTTGATTTTCCAAATTTTATGGCACTTTTATGAGGTTTGACGCGTGTTGGTGCATGTTTTGTGACACACACGAACACACTAGAATAAAGTGTCTAGAGACGCTCTATCCTCTCTTGATAAAAATCACCTTTTGTGCTAAGATTGCAAGATAGATCACAAGGTAATTCCAATGTTTCAAAGATGGGTTGTGGATAGACTCTGTGGTAGTTGTGGTTTGCTGGTAACCCAAGGGGGCATTATATTCTAGTAATTCCTTTTGGAAGTAAGGGATTAAGTACAGTGCTGTATTTTTTGGGATTTTCTGACTCTGAATAAAAAAATGAAAAAAGGGAAAAGGGATGAGAAATCTAAGACTAATTCTAAGGAACTAGGAGACGGTAAAGATCAAATGCAACTTAAATGAAACCATGCTTTGTCTCGCCACGTAAAACGACAACTACACAAAAGTAGGTGCAATCTTCTAGGATTTATGCTTAAGATTTTCTATTGCAAATAACACCATCAATTGAACAATATTATTTGAAGTATACGTTAAAGCATCCACGTTAAAAGCTCAGGCTAACTTTACGCATCAAATGAAAATCATTCATTTGAAAAAAGTATGAGCTAAGTTACCTCAATCTTTACTATCGTTCTTTCGTCCCACTAACAAATAAATTTCTAATCTATAACAATCCTACGAGAAAGAGAAAATATGCAACCATGCACCCATTTGACAATAAAGATTTCAAAGCAACTCACGCAATTATGAATTTTATTATCACAATAGTTTTCGCACCAATTTCATACAACTCTTCTCTTACTTCTAAAGTTTAAAACTCTAAGCTAATTCTAATCTTTAATCCTCTAACAATAGTTCTTCTGATTCTGATCTATATTTCCGATCCTTCAAAAATGAAAATGACAGGGTGCTTATAGAATTTCCCGATACAATGAATGGCCGAGATTGAAACAAGATCAAGGGCCCAGATTCAAACAAGAAAACCCTAATTAGGGTTGCCAAAACATCGACCAGTTAACAAGCAGACGAGTCACCCACTGAGAGTTGCGCCCTTATCTGCTTCTGTAATGCCTCGTTCGACGAACCTGGACACAATCGCGCCAATCTCCTCAATGGTAATGTCTAGCAAGGTACTGGCATTGTATTCTAGCAAGTCCAGACTGTCCGCACAATCGGCAAAGGCAATTGCCCATTCTGATTCGCGCTGCAAGAAAGTATTACGGACAGTCAGGAGGTCAAATGCCTTAGTCAGATTTTCGCCCATGATTGGCATAACGGAGAAAACCTTTTGCACTTCCCTTTGCATATTATCCAGCCACAAGTCATTTTCTCGGACAATGTCCTTGTTCAATACATCTGCAGCCATATGGAAGATGCCATTTTGAATGCTCTTCACTTGCTCATTGACCTTGGTACTCTCTGCCTTAACCCTTTCCAGCATTTCCCTACGGGAGACCAATGCGCAATACCAATTGCTGAAGTCGTAAGCCGCCCCAGCTGCAATAATCCTCTCGTCAACCAGCCTTTGCTTGGGGATTTTCCTTATATCACAAAGGCAGGGAATGATTCTGTCTTGCAGGTCCTGCAGTCCGTCCCATGCTTCAGTCAAGTTTGCAATCCTGGTGAGCAGGGAAGAAGTTTGCCCATGAGCATGCACCAACTTCTCCACAAATGCCATCACTTCTCCCTCTTTTCCTGCCATCCATTCTTGTGTCTCCCTGGCAGCGGTCAGTATTTTCTCAAGTCTTTCTGCCGGTTCTTGTGATGTATTTGGGAGTAGAGGGTTTGATTGGTCACCTCGGTTGAGTGGCCTTGTCAAATGCTGGATATACTCCTTCAGGCACTCAACCTCCATCTTATATTCTCTTTTCTTCTTAGTCTCCTTTTCTAATCTGGACTTAATGGTGGAGACGGAATTATCCAGATCTTCTACTTCTTGCCCTTTGGTAGATGGACCAATATCAATTACAGTAATGGCATACTCGGCAGGAGTAATCTCATCTTGTGGCTTCTCAACTGTCGAAACTGCAATCTGCACTGTGCGGTTACTAGTTTCATCTCTTTGAATAGTAGAGAATTTCTTGGCAGGCTTTTTCGTATTTACTTGCTCTAACCTTGCCAAGAAATTGTCAATATCATCTGCTTCTGGTACTGCAACTGGTACCTTGGCCTTAATCCTTTCCCTAAGCCAGTCCGGTATTGTAGGCTGCTCGACTCCATCATCCTCGCAGTCCGAAATATCCTGAATCTCCTGGACTTCTTGTACTGGTGGGTCCTCATGAATTCCCCTTAGGGCTGAAATCATCCCTTCTTGGAAGTCGCCTTCTCTATCATTCAAGTCCTCATCTGACTCACAAATCTCTGTGCCAGTTGGAGAATGATGAAAGTCATCCTCAAGCTGCATAGGCTCCATGTCTCTTTCAAGTACCGACGAAGGAATTCTGACATGTCCCCATGATTCTTCATCCATAATCAGTAACTGCTTGATATTCCCAGATGCAGCTGAGTAAAAGTCCTTAGGCTTCTTCAGGATTGGCTTCTCGTTTATTGCCACTTCTTTACCTTTTCTCTTTTTCTGATTGGTAGGCTCATTCAGTTCATCTCCTTGAGAAGCGCCAACATTTGAAGAACAAGATTCAGCTTCGCCCATTAAATCGTAGGTAAATGGCACACCTTGTTGCTTCAATGTCTGTACCCGCTGATCTACCCACCATTGTGAGTACTTGACTACTGGTCTCATAAGAATTGTCAAATCACCTAACTCAGGCTCTGACCATTTGATAGGAGGAAGTGGCAATCCTTCATCATATCCTGGCTGTATGTACATTTCATTGTCATCTAGCTGGTCAGGCACACGGAAGAGTTCCGTCGTCCTGATCATGCCCAAAGGTAACCTTGACCAAAGTCTTCTCCTTATTTCATACTCGTCAGCAACATTTGCCCAGAAGTCCTCAAGGTCAACTTTGTGCCTGTACTTCTTTCCGTTTACAGTTCCCATATGGTTGAGTGGATCAAAATCACCTCTAGACTTGTACGAGGTGAATGGATATAACTGTATCTCCACTCTAGCACTTTTTGCTGCCTGTGATGACAGACAAGATTCTACCATGTTTCCGATGAACAAAGGGAATGTGATAGCTACTTTTTGCTTCGTTCTCTGGATACTCTGGAATGTTTCCAGTTGCCTCAGTACTTCCAGTAAAATCATCTTGTCAGTAGGATAAATTGGCAACTTGCAAGGAGAGTCTGTAAATCCCTGAATTCTGATATAAGTAAATCTAGGAAACTGGATAAACCAGGATCCGTATTTACTGATTAAACTCTTTGCTTCATGGGTGAGCCTTTGATGGGTTCTGCCTTGAAGTATCCGGGTAATGTACATAAGAAAAGCGTTATGCGCTCGGCGCCAATGTGACTTCTCGCTTAACTGCAATTGAGGGTAGCAGTTATATACTTTGAGCTCCCTTTCGCTTTTGCCGACTACACCTTTGCAGATTAAACCGGCATATCTGTAAGTCCGAGCGAGTGAGTATATTACGTAGGAACCCATATGAAAAGATTTGGTCTTCTCCAAGTTGGCCAATTGTTCATGAATACTATCATTGATCATCCTTGACCAGTTGATCATTTTTGTCCCAGAAGATACTTCGTCAATGAAGTAGTACATCCAACTTTCAAAAGGCGCTCCTTGAGGATTGCCTACCAATCTGTTCAGCAATAAAACTATGTCTCCGTATTCTTCCTTGAAAAATGGCCTGAGCAATTTCTTGGGCAATCTCTTGGTTGAGGATCTAGGTTTTTCAAGCCAGTTTTTGTTCATGTTGGCCATACAAAGAGCTTGTTTATCCTCGTATATTTTATGTGCATCCTCTTTCGACCGGTAGTACGTTCTGTGGTAAGTTGGAATGCCAAAAGTCTCTTGTATAGCCAGTTCGCCCAAATATGCCAGTACTCTGCCATTTGGTGGCTCAATTTGTCTTCCTTCAGCATTGTAATGCAAGGCGCATTCTACCATTAATTCTGGACACTCAACGGCTGGCGGAAATCCTGCAGCATGAACTATGCTGTTTCTCATCATTTTTTGCGCGATTGGAGTTGGCAAGAGTGTGTTGCTTCCATACATCCTCTTCCGGAATTCTTCTAAGTCGATTCTCCGTTATCTAGCATAAATCTGCAAAAATAAATATTTCAATTCAGAAATTATGAATGCGTAAATATATTCCAGCAAACTCGATAAGTTAATTCGTGAAAAGAATTATTGCTAGAAATGAAAGAATTAAATTGTTCGCAAAGAGAAATCTTTGCCGGAATAGAGGAAGTAAAGTTTGCTTGGCAATGAAAAAATGTGTTGCTGCTGAAGTAAATTTGCACTTTCAGCCTTTTACTTCGTACAAAAAATATAAAACTTCACAAACTTCTCTTGTCTTAACAAATTTTCTTCACCACTTCGCTTTTGAATGAATGAAAATGAAATGCCAAACCAATTTAAGGTTGAAAGAATCGACCCATTTAACAAATTTTAATTGTTTCCAATTAATTCAGTCGGAACTCGGTTGGCACTTGTCTTTCGAATGGCAATTTCCATCTTCAGCATAAGTTTGTAAAAAAAGTTTCTAATTTTGTCACCAGTCGAGTGAAGTTCTTTTTCTTCTTTATTTTCTTAGCAATTTGCCTAGAGAAATTCGAATTTTCTCATTAAATGGGTTTCGGAAAATAAAATATTAAAATAATATTTTATGTGTCGTTTCCAACCCGTTCGTTAAAATAATTAAATAATAAAATTTAATTATTCTTTAATCCAAAGGCAAATTTATCTTGTCAAATTTCTTTGTACTTTTGCTTAAGGCGAATTTTAATCCTGCCATGATTTTTACGTTAGGCGAATTTCAACTTTGCCAGACATACCATTTGATTTTTTTAATTAATTTTTTAGATGTCTGGACTTAGGCAAATTTTTAAATCCTTTGATTTTTCTAAGGCAAACATTTTAATTTTTACTTCTCCAAGTATTTTTCACGACATTCATGGCCAAAGTGCACTCGCCTTGTGTATTTTTTCATTTTACCAAGCTTTGGGGCGGACTTGCACTAGCAATTGTCATTTAATTCTAGCAAATGGCGAATTTTCCTTGTAATTTTACCTCCTCCAAACATCTTGGAGCGGACTTCTTCACATTTTCACCCCTTTCCAACCTTCTTGGAGTGGATTTCACATGTTTCTTGCCATTTTGCACTTGGGCGGACTTTGCTAATGTCTTGCCATTTTTAATTTGTGCTAGGTGGACTTCAAGTGCTCTTTGCACCTTTTTCTTTTGTGTTGGGCGAACTTCATCTTGCATTTACCACCTTGCACATGGCGGACTTTGTTGTTACCTTGCCACCTCCCAACTCTTTGGAGCGGACTTTGTTGTTGCCTTGCCGTCTCCCAACACCTTGGAGCGGACTTCACATGTTTCTTGCATGTTTACCTTTGGGGCGGACTTGCTAGCCTCTTTGTCATTTAACCAAGGGTGGACTTGGCTCATACTTAGCCATTTTTTCCTCTAGGCTGGGCGGACTTTCTTGCCTGCTTGCAATTTTTCTTTGCATGTGCTGGGCGGACTTCCTCATGGCTTTGCAATTTTTTCCTTGCAACCTACATGGCGGACTTGCTTGTTTCTCTACCATTTTTTATTTCTCCATGCTTGGGCAAATTTAGCATATGTATGTCCATGCCTTAGGCAAATTTTCTAGATTTTTCAAAATTTTCACCCATTTTTCCTTGCAACCTTCTGAAGTTGATGTTGACGAAGCCATGACCTGCAAACTTTCTAGAAATAGAAACCTTGCCAAAAATAGGGATTCCAGAATGGGCTAAAAATGCCAAAAAAACGTCCCTAAAAAATAGGGGCCCGGGGTGGAAACCCTAAAATTTAGGAAGTGTCAGAATTGACCGAAATGACAGTCGATCTTCGTCCACAAGGCCTTCTAAACACTTTGGCGATGTTCATGCATTGATTTTGGTCCACAATCATTTCTTGACCCGGATGACTTTCAAAAATTCAAATTCTAAGTACCCCACAAAAAGACCAAAACCTAGAAGCAAAACCATCAGAGGGAAAACTACTAGGGTCCCCATTTGCAATGGGGCGATGTGTGAAAAGGTCACAACAACACGAAGAAGCACTTTCTCTCCTACTTCAAATTGTCTGGGAGTTTGCTTTCCATCTGCATAGCTTTTCTGTTGATCGTTAGCTTCTGCTAACCTTTTTCTGATCAACTTCACTTGCTTTTCCATTTCTGAGAGCATTTTTGGACCAAAGGTTATCCTATCTTCTAGCTTATCCCAGCTGATAGGAGTTCTACACCTGCTTTCGTAGAGTGCCTCAAATGGTGCCATTTTTATTGATGACTGATAGTAGTTGTTATAAGAAAATTCAACTAAGGGAAGATAGTCCTCCCATTTGTACTGCTTATCCATGTAGTACATTCAGAGAAGATCCTCTAGTATCTGGTTGACCCTTTCTGTTTGACCATTTGTCTTAGGATGGTAGGTGGAACTAATGTTCAATTGCGTACCCAGGGCTGTAAACAAGGTTTGCCAAAATCTAGATGTCATTCTGGCATCCCAATCGGATATTATTTTCTCTGTTACTCCGTGCAATTGAAAGACTTCTTGCACAAATTTATAGGCAATAGTTGGTGCACCATCTGTTAAGTTTCTTGGTATGAAGTGTGCTATTTTGTAAGTCTATCTACTACTACCAATATGGCGTTATGTTTGTTTCTCGACATAGGTAATCCTTGGATGAAGTCCATACTGATTATCTTCCATTTCCAATTAGGTATTGTGTTGGATTGCAACAATCCTGTGGGGCATTGATGTTCGGCCTTAACTCTTTGACACTCTAAACAACTTGCCACAAATCTTGCAACATCTTTTTTTTTTTAAAATTTAAGAAATTGGGTAGGCCCCCTATGAACTGCATAGGGTTTGGCACAACATGCCCTTTGATACCACGAGGACGGGGAGAGATTGGACCTCATAACCTCTTGCCTACAACAAAATGCTTTAGCCAATCAAGCTAGGATCCTTTCCCTGATGCATCAGTTACTACCAAAAATTGTCCGTTGGGGTTTGGTACTTTTAATATTGGTGCCATGATTAGCTTCTCCTTAAGGAGCTCAAACGCTTTCTGACACTTTTCTGTCTATACAAAACTTTTCCCTTTCCTTTGGAGTGATGTGATTGGGTGTGCTATATGCGAGAAGTTCATTACGAATTTCCTGTAGTAGCCTGCTAAGCCCATAAAGCTTATTTGTTCATGCACATTCTTGGGGGTGGGCCATTCTGTTATAGCCTTTGTTTTATCTGGATCCACAACAATACCTTTTTCTAAGATGATATGACCCAGGTATTGTACTTCTTTTTGAAAGAAAGTGCGTTTGGATAACTTCCCATATAACTTGTTTTCGTGCAAGCGCTGTAAAACAATTTGCAATTGCTGATAATGTTCTTCATTTTTAGAGTAAATTAGAATATCATCTAAGAATACTAGAACAAACTTATCCAAGCAGTCATGGAACATGCTGTTCATTAGGTTCATAAATGCAGTTGGGGCATTGGTAAGCCCAAATGGTAATACCGTGAACTTGTAATGCCCATAACGGGCCCTAAAGGCTGTTTTGTGGATATCCTCATCTCTAAGCCTTAACCGGTGATACCCTGATTATAGATCTATTTTAGAGAAAATTGCTGCTCCGTGCATTTGATCAAAGAAATCATCGATGCGGGGTAGAAGGTACTTGTTTCTGATGGTTAACTTGTTTAGCATTCTGTAATCTATGCAGAGACGAAGGGTTCCATCCTTTTTCTTAACAAATATTACCGGTGCCCCCCATGGCGATACACTAGGTCTAATCAAACCTTTGCTCAGTAACTCTTGTAATTGGGCTTTCAATTCCATAAGTTCTATAGTTGTCATACGGTAGGGAGCTTTCGACACTGGTGCTGCTCTTGGTACTAACTCAATGGAGAAATCAAATATCCTTTTTGGTGGTAACTCGGGTAACTCTTTAGGAAATAAATTTTTGATAATCCCGAAGATAAGGATATTTTTCTTCAAATGATTCCTTTGGTTTCTCATATTTCGTTGAACTTTCCCCTTGAAGATAGTTGGTTTCATACATAATTAGGTCATCATGGTAAGTAATTTCTTTGTTTTCACTAATTTCCTCCATTTTTACTTTGAAGATCTGACAACCCTTCCTTCCACTTTGCTTTGATTGTATAGCGGAGAGTTGTTGCAACTTGACCTTATGACGAGTGCCTTGCACCGACACTCTATTTCCTTGGTCATCCTTGTAGTCAACTGTTTTGTCATAACAGTTAACCTTTGCTTTGTGTTTTCCCAACCAATTCATACCTAGAATGACATCATAGATGCCTAGTGGTGCTACATAAAATTCTACTTCTGTGGTAAGGCCTGGAAGCTCAACCTTGGCCTCAAATAAACACTGCTCTACCCGAGCTCTCGACTGGTTGGCATACTCAACAGTCCAAGAATTAGCCATAAATCTTGTTCTTTTAGGAAACTTGCTTAGCAATTTAGGAGGAATGAAATTTTCTGTAGCTCCTGTGTCTATGAGTACAGTTGGGTTTCCATATAGCATACCTAGAGTCTCTATCGGGGGAAACTAATATTCTGCTTGTCTATTGTCCACCGTTGCATGGATTCTTTGCTGAAATGTTGCCTGTTGTGGAGGTAAAGGGTTCTTCTGTTGCTGTCCCCCCTGACTTTTTGTGGGACATTGATTGGTGTAATGCTTGCCTCCACATGTAAAACATCCCCCTGGGGGTCCTCTTTTTTCAGTTCCTCTATTATTTTCCACATTGCCTCTTCTGGATTTATCAAAACCCCTCCTATCTCCCTGATTATCTTGACGGCCTCCCTTAAACTCTTTTGCATTTTTGTTCTTGGATTTGAAGTTATCTCCTTTCTTCTTAAATGACTGGGAATTTTGTGACCAATTACTCTTCTTTCTGTTCCTATCCCTAATGGACTCATTTTTTTGAGATTTTGTTCTTGTCTTATAGCCTTCTCATAGGATTCATTCATAGTAGTAGGAGCCAAAACATCTACAAACCTGTTGGTGTTTTTTAAAACCCAAGGGGATTCCTCAAAGCTTCTATGAATTTGCCATGTTCAATAATGAAAGCCTAAGAAATGATTGGCCCACTTAACGAGAAGAAGCAATAATGCTTACTCTCCTACACTTTGGGCTCTGCAAGACCCGGGAGGGTGATCCCACAATGTGCTTCTTACAAATAACTAAACAATTTCAAATACACATTGCATAACAACAGATAAGTTCCCCATTAGCACTGAATAAATGAAATCCTTCAAGAAATTGGCAATTCCTTCAAAGATCCAACTCCTATCAGTAGAGAACTTCAAACATAACAAAGATAGGTCGATATGAAGATTATTATGAATAAATGTTCTAAAATCAAATGCCAAAGATGTGAGAAATATGACTACTTCATTATCAGTGCCATATCCTAAAGCATGGAGTCAAATGAGAAAGAATTGAACTATAAGGCAAATTTCATCCTAAACAGTTAAGATCTATATGAATTGCATTACAATTCATGTATCTATACTAGAAATCTATTACTATTTATGAATCTAGTTACCAACTTGCATGAACTTACACAATAACTAAAGCATTTAACTGATCCTTTGAACCAGAACCACAATTATAGTATAATTCATAGTAAAGAATGTTAGTTTTTAAGATCAGATTAATAACACATAAATTTAATTCAAATTCAACACAAGAACACAACCAATACCCTAGAAAAACCCTCCAACCCTCCAACCTGAGGGAGAAAAACCCAGCCAATATAACTCCTTTATATTGATGCAAATAAGAGCGGAAATCTGCTTACAAATCAGGCACAACACAATGCCTTAGAATGTACAATGAACAACACCTCTCCTAGATGCAAAGATACAATAAAATGATTCTCCTAGGATCGATCTGCTGCCAAATGCGAACTTCTCTTCTATTGCTTTGAATGAACTTGATCTCCTTGAATCGAATTGCTTGACTTGATAGTTTGACACAAATGAAGCCATCTCATATATATAGCACTTGAAGAGACTTGCACCACCTTTTCATTTAGAGAAGTCGGCCTTGATAGAAGGACGTCTCTTAGAGGGGCGCGAATCTCAAGATAGGTCGGCTATAAAAAAAATAATAAATAATATTTATTTGCCTTTTAATATTTGTTTATCTCATTAATGATTGAAGCGCCTCTTCAATGAAATCGAACCAAGTAAATTTAAATAGCTGAAAGCTACATTTAAATTTATTAAATCGAGCCAGGAGTATTCCTCGCGTGGCTGTAGAAGATCATTAACAAAGAACAATGAAAATCAACGAAACCAGTCTTTGACCAATATTTCATTAATCATTCATGCCAGGTATCACAATTGGAGAGAAAATAGACTCAAAAGATTGTCATATTCGACACAAACATGCTTAAGAACCTCATAATCGACAAACTTCTCCTATCTGACTCTAAATTTTAAAACATGGACTCAATGTTTACTCTCTTTGTATTACAATTCTGCACTCTCAAATCTCGCATTCAACAAAAGACCTCGTATATCGGCCCAAAATTTCCTTTTATAGAATAAGGGAGCAAAACAAGATTCAGGCCGGAATGTACCAATGTCCACACTTGATTGGACCGATATTTTACACATTCCCTTCTACAATTATATTTGCATTTTACAGTTGGAGGGAATGCATATAAGACAAAATTTATTTTCAATTGCTGTGGAGAAGGAAACCCGCCTTCCAAAAGGCAACCCGTTAAAAGGAAAAGCATCTTTAACCATTGCAACATTTTATCCACCTCAACAGTAATCCACATCAGCAACTTGCACCTCGAGCTGGGAGAAGTATGTGTATATTCAATTGTAACTTCTGAGGCCAGACCTGTACTATACTCGACCAAGTCATACTCCTCCACCCTGGTGCTCATATCCCAAAATCATTAGTGAATACCATCTTCCACAATTCAAATTCTGCTTCAGATGGCCACGTGAAAGTGATAACCTCATCTATCTTTTCTCTATATGGTACATATTTCACCATCGCTAAAGTAGCTTCCTTATCAAAATCTTCTAAGAAACTAATAACAAAGGATAGTTTCTCAAGTGTACTATTCAACATACCAATATCAGCGTTCTTGCATATTTCATTTGTCTGGGTTGACATGATGTCATTCATTTGGTCTTTCCAAGCATGCAAAGACTTCACCTTATCATAATTATGTTGGATATCTGGTAATGGAGTTAAGTCTACTTCATCATATTTGGCCTTTATTTCTTTGATCTTCATTTCCATAGGAGCAACATACCCCTGAAACTTCTGCTCCACAATCTCATTAACAAATTGATAAGTTGGAATAACCTTGGGATACATATCCTTCTGATGCTTTGTTCCTACTGCCATGAACTTTAATTGTTTAGCTCTGAGATTCCATTTATCCAACAATGGGGTAGCTAATTCTTTATCTCTTGGGAATAGCCTAATTGCTTGCAACATTAAAGCATAACTTGCATGGACACTATTCAATTTTCCTTGGACTTTTCTATTCAAGTGTCTCAATACAACATCTACAATTACTGAATTTCTTTTCAACATAGATTTTTGGGACTGTTGCAGCAATTCTTTATACTCCTCAACTCGGTGGATTAATTTCTCCCTTGAAAGCCCTCCTCTTGGGCTACTTGCCCCCTCAACTGCAATGGGCTCCTGTCCCATATTTTATGGAATGATTGCTAAGGATTGTCCTTGTGAGGGAGGTTGAGGTTGCTCCATTGGTGGATCAAAAACAGTATGGCTAGAGCTAGCTTGTCCTTGAGACTTCCATGTCTCCATTTGCTGCATCAATAATGCTAACTCAGTTTCTAATTCTTCAACTCTTTGTTGACTCTTATTGTACTCATTAATAAGGTCATTATATTGGCCCGTCAAAGTATCTTTGTCCTTGGTCAAATCCTCAACTTTTGCCCTGGTAAACTTGGCAACATTCACTGCCATATCTGCTGCCTCTAATGCTGGAGTATCAACAACTCTTCTCACAACTAGGTGACCACTAAAATCAGCCCGCTCTGCAACTATTGGTTTTCTTGATCCAGTAGACAATGACCAAATTGCCAAGGCATCCCATTCCTCACTAAAGGCTGAGCCTTTGAGTGCCAGTGTAGCTTCTTCTTCAGTTTGGAGAAGTGGCCTATTGGCCCTTCTTATTGTATTGAACACCACAACATCAGCAATATCCCATTCTGGGAGCAATAATACTCCACTCTTTTGCACCAATGCCCTACCTTACTGTGGTGTTATTTCCTTGAAGGTTTCCCTCATTTGCTGCATGACATTGGATTGAATAACCTTCTCTGGAAGCTCCGGATGCAGACTCCTTTCTTGAGCTACCTTCTCAGCATACACTGGAACATGTGCCCTCCATACAAAATCTTTAAATGCAGTTGTCTTAACAAAAAAGTCATCCCTCATGAATTCTCTACAGGCCTCTATTCTCATATCATCAGTATTAGTTATTCTCCTTATTTCATCTTTCCCAAGCCTTAGAGCAACTGCTCCAAAACTTGATGGAATATCTTGTGGAAAAGACGACATTCCTTGCTGCATGTCATCAGGGGTCACCATGATCTCTTCATCATCATCTATTTTAGGATAATTAATCACTTTTGCCTCTTCAATCCTCTGTCTCTTGGGTGATGGTGGCTGTGTTGGAGTAGGGGACCTCGGGGGAGAGTCCAGATCAATGACATTTGGTAACAATTGCCTTGAAGATGATGGCATTGATTGCTTATGAGACATCACTCCAGACTTTTGTGAACTGACAGGAGTGGGCATGGTTTCTTTCTCAACTATCGTTCTCTTCTTTGTAGAATATACCCTAACCTTTGGTGGAGGTTGATAAGTAGGTCTTTCCTCCAATCTTACTTCAAGATATTCTTTGACAGCGTGTGACTTTCCTTTGTCCTCCACTATCCGTTCAGCTTTCAAGACTCCTACCATGCTCTCAAAATTGTCAATAACATATGTGGCTTTATTCAACTCACCACTAATATTTGGCATGGGATCATATGCAGGGTTCTTTTCTGTCTTCTTCTTCTTCATCTCGATAAAAGCTATATATTTCGCTTTTCTTTCCTCCTACACCTGCAAGTCAAAGGATGTTTTTGAGGATATCCTCAACGAAATAGAAATTGTGAACAAAGATGCTAGTTCTGTGCTTTGCCTTCATTTGAGAAATGAAGCCGTTAGGATCATGGTTCCTTGGGCGTATAGTGTTCAACCCATAAGGCTCAAGTAATATCCCCAAATCTTTCCACCCTCCTTTTGCCATGACAAAATCAGCAAAAGTTGTATACTTAGGAAAGAAAGATCCTTTCTTATGCTCTGTTGGCAAGTGTGCCATTTGAGCACATCCCAGCTGTCTCATGATTTCTATGAATCCAATTCTTAGAGGCACATCCCTAGGCAAAGCATATGGGTTGACATTAGTGCCATATACCCTGAAAATGGTTGTATTATAGTAAGGGATGATGTCTCTCCAATTATGTGTCAAATTCAACTCAGGTCTCCTTTCCATTGGCCTTAAGAAATCATGAATTTTCTTTGGAATCCTAGGTGGATCATAGATCAGGGATCTTCTCAATCTTGACCCAAAAACATTATGAAACACCACATAATCAAATTCACGGTCATGCCTATCTAGAATTCTGGTCCAATATTGGACAGGCATGTCAATATCATCCTCTTTCTTTTTCAATTCCATATTTTGCCCAAAAAATCCCTCTCCCTTATACAAAAACATGTGCATCAATAAGGAATTCCATCTAAAACCAACAAGTGTTTTTCCTTTTTTTAGAGTTACCAAATCCTCATGCATTTTATCTGCCAGAAAGGTAGCAAAATCATATACCACATTGAAAGCTGGATGTTGGAGATGCACAACCATATACATGAGGTCAGTAGGCAAGGTAATCTTTATACTAATACCAAGAACTTGACACAAGGAACAAATTGTCTTTCTAAAATAATTGCAAAAGTAGTTTATGGGAAAAGGTTCTGGCTCATTCTTGCCAATCACTATCTTCTTATTTTTTCCCATTCCTGTGGTGGCCAGATGAGGAGTTAATAGAGAGATCCTAAACAAACCCTTGGTATTTTTATATTCTTCTCTGAAGGCTTGAATGTCGATAGGGACCATATCCTTATTCCATTCATGCAAATCAAAAACTTTTGCAATCTCCTCTTTGGTTATTTTAACCATTTCCACACCATCATATGTCTTGACAACTTTGGTCACAGGGTTGTACCTCGCTGCAACATCCTTTAACAAGTCAACATCTAGGTATACATTTGGTACTACTAGCTTGCCAAGGTCTAATCTCCAAGGGTTACATAGAGGAGCACCCAAGTTCTTGTTTCCAAACCAATTAGAGAATAACTACCAACCTGTATATGGTACTTCAGCATCTCGAATTGCACACTTTTTATCAGTTAATCCTTCCAAAACTTGGGGTCCGTAATACAAAGCCTTTCCCTCATTTTTCTTGTTAGTAGAGGGTTTCAATATATCTATGACATCTTGAGAAAAGGATCTAGTGGAAGTTTTAGAGCCAAAAACTTGGGCTTTGGGCGCCATTGCACAAGACAAATTAAAATTCGACCTAGGGTTTTGAAGTACTGAAAAGTTTATGGGGCTTAGCTTTTAGCTTTATAGCCTTAAACACAATAATTTCACAAATTAAAAGGTCTTGGCAATTATTATGCAAGCTTTAAAACAATTTTAAAGCAAACAAACCAGTGCGAGCTTTAAAACAAAACAAAACACAATTCACACTTGCCCTCAAGAAATCTACAAGGTATTTTTGAAAGAAAGAGAGCGCAGTGATACGTTATTTACGGTTTTGCTTGCAGAGAATTTTAATGGCAGTTATGTTGGACTTACAGGAAATTGCTTGTGTCGCTTGGTATTTGGAAAATCTTTCTCAGCGTGGAATTAAACACGGAAATAGCAATTCGAGAAACTTTTAGCATTAAATTTGGTGGCTCGGACTGAACTCTAGCATTACTATTCACTCACATGAGAAACAACGGCTATAGTACAACACTAACCCATTTTGAATATCAACCGTCGATCTCAATCCAAGCAAGCAAGAACAAGCGACTCAGATTGAGTCAACACAGTTTGAAAGTGCCACGTTCATCCACCAAATTCTAGGCGAATGAAAACTTACTGACGAGACACCACCTCGGCATGGGCGGGTCCCACTCTGATCACATTATACTCGGCATCAACGTCCATGTGTCACTTGTTTGCACACCTCGCAACATTATTAAAACTATTGTTTTAATTGCGCGAGGTCGGCGAGGAACGACCACGATTCATCATTACATGACAACCTTTGATTCAATAGCCTTATTAATCAGCAGCCGAACAAGGATTGGGCCCCACAATTGTAGGCGACATTTGGCGACATCTCACACACCTCGCAACATATTTGTGACGTCATCGAAAATGCTTGCGAGGCCAGCGGGGAATGGTCAGGATTTAACCTATCCATCTGATGATCAGAAAACCTGCACATGCAATAATTGTTATTCATAAAAAAGGGGACCGACTAGGCAGACGGGGCACAACCCTTAAGGTATGGAAAAATAGACATAAGTCTATAGTTATGAAAATTTATTTGACCCGACATTAAGCAAAGATTAAAGCTATGTCCCAATATGGAAAAGAGCGACGGGTCGAGTAAAAAGGGCCGTTAGCATGAACGGCTTAAAAAGCTCAAACCATGACTTATGCAACTAGTGACCTGGAACAACAGGTCAACGCAGAATTAGAACGCCCAGACCAAAATGAAGCAATAGACCAAAAGCAAAGGTTTTTCAAGGCTAAAACCCTAAACCCCAAAGTAGACCAGTGGTGCTAAACACCAAGGAAACAAGGGACAAACCAAATTGTGGAAAATTTTAAGAGCCCTACTAGTGGTTGTGATTGGGGATGTATGCCCCCTATGGGCATAGCAAGAAACCTGAATCTTTGGAGAGCAAACCAAAAACAAAGAGAACCAAAACTAGGAACTTGTCCGGACAAGACAAGCAGACGCAACAAAAACAACCACACCACACCTATATACACTAATTATAGGACTATACGTTGTACATGGAAAATAACTATTTCAGGAGAAATAGGACTTTAGGAATTGTCCATGTACTGGCAGTTCCAGAATCTCGCTCGTAAGGGATTGCAAGAAATATGAGTCCTCCCCATGTAGGTCAGCAATTGTATATGGGCCTAACCATAAGGGATCAAACTTCCCATGTTTACCTTTATCTTCCATTCTTGCGTTCCATAGCAAAACCATTGCTCCTATCTCAAACTTTCTCTCAACCACCTTCTTGTCATAAAGATGCTTCACTTGAAGTTGTAGTTTTTCATTCCTTTTATGAGCCTCTCTTCGAGTCTCGTCCAATTGATTTGACTCCTCCATCCTATGTTGCATCTCATCACACACATCATCATCATATTCTTGGACAAACCTGTACATCTTTAGTAGGTTATTTGTGGTATGCGTGCTTCTACCCCATAGACTAAGTTAAATGGTGAATACCCAATTGCTTTCTTGATAGTTGTTCTGTCAGCCCACAATGCCAACTGCAGCTTTGAATCCCAAGCCTTCTTATTTTTCTCAATCACCCGCTTGATGATCTTCATCAAGCTTTTGTTACTAGACTTAGCTTGTCCATTTCCTTGGGGGTGATAAGGAGAAGAATATGAAACAGTTATGCCATACTGATTGCAAAAACCAACGAATTCCTCAGACTTGAAACACATTGCATTATCCGAGACAATTCTTTCAGGTACCCCAAACCTGCTTAAGATGTTATTCATCAAAAAGTCAGTGACCACCTTACTTGTAGCCTTTCTGGTTGGGATTGCCTCAACCCATTTGGTAAAGTAGTCAGTTGCCACCAGTATCCATGCATGCCCACCACTAGATTTTTCAAATATCTCACCTATGAAATCAATGCCCCATTGTTGGAAAGGAGCTTGAGCAGATACTGGCCTTAATGGCAAATTGCCAGAGAATTTCAGTTTCGGAACAAGCCTTTGACAAGCATCACAGTTCTTAACACACCTATGGGTGTCTTTGAACACAGTAGGCCACCAAAAACTAACCCTCAAGATCTTATGAGCAGTTGTCTTGGCCATGTAGTGACCTCCATAGACTCCTCCATGCATTTCCACCAGTAAATCCTCAGCCTGATCACCATCCACAGATCTAAGTATGACACCTTCAGGACTCCTCCACCAAAGCTCGCCATCAATGATGACATACTTAATTGCTTGTAATTTGAGTGTCCTTTTCTCATTGAGTGGCATGCCTTCGGGGCACTGCATTGTTTGTAAATACTGAACAATTCTCTTGTACCAGCTACAGGTCTGCATATCACAGATGGGTGCAACATTCTCTTGCTATATTTGATTTATTTGATTGGCTTCTAAATTGGTCGTAACCATTAGCTTAGCCAGACCCTGACCTTTCACAAGCTTTGTAATTTTTATGTCGATATTGAACTCCTGGATCCTATTGATCCATCTGCACCGTCTCCCTATGGTCTCCTACTGAGTAAAAATATCTTTAACTACAGCTGTTGGAACATAAGCAACAACAGTTGCTCCAATCAAATAAGGCCTGAAATTTTTGACAGCCTTAACCAAGGCACATCCTTGTTTCTCTGTTACATCATATTTCAATTTTGTAGCTTGCAATGATTTACTAAAAAATGCAATTGGCAGTTCAAAGCCATCATCATTCTTCTGCAACAGAACCCCTGCTATAGTGTGGAAAGAAGCGAATGTGAACAGTTGGAAAGGTTATGAATAATTGAGGGATTTAAGAACAAGAGCCTCCTTGATAGCATCTTTAATAGCTTGAAAAGCTTTGGAGGGCTCCTCTGTCCATATTACCTTTTCCCCTTTCCTTAGCATCTTGGAAATAGGGCGGACAATTTCAGCAAAATTTGTAACAAATCTCCTTACAAAATTAATTTGTCCAAAGAAAGATTGAATACCTTTTAAATTCCTTGGTTGTGCAATCTTGTCAATAGCTGCTACTTTTTCTGGATCAATCTAGACTCCTTCTTTTGAAAGGATGTGTCCAAGTAGCTTTCCCTCTTTCACTCCAAAAACACATTTCTTGGGATTCAAAGATATCCCATATTCTATAGCCCTAACAAAGATTTTTTCCAAATGAGAACAATGGTCCTCTTTTTTGCTGTGAGCAGTGAGATCATCCTGATATATTGCAAGAAAAAGATCAACAAAATCTGCAAAGGCGACATCCATAGCCCTTTGGAAGGTTGCACCAGCATTCATTAAGCCGAATGACATTCTCACATAAACATACGTCCCCCATGGTGTAGTAAATGCAGTCTTGTACTGCTCAAACTCCTTGACCATCACTTGGTTGTAACCAGAGAAACCATCCATCATGGAGAGCAATTCACACCTTGTAACTTTTTGCAACATAGCTTCCATGTTGGGCAATAGATAATTGTCTTTTAAGGAAGCAAAATTTAAGTTCTTGAAGTCAACACACAGTCGGATATCACCATTCTTCTTCCTTACAGGTACAAGATTTGAAACCTAGGATGAGTGCTTAATGGGCTTAATGATTCCAACATCTCTTAATTTGGCAAGCTCCTCTTGCATCTTAGGTTGTAGGGTTGGGTTAATTGGTCTCTGTTTTTGCCTAAATGGTTTCATATCTGGCTTCAACGAAATTTCATGCTGGAATAAATCCTCCTTATATGCCTTGAGGTCATCATATGACCAGGCAAAAATATGTCTATATTTCATAAGTACGGCAATTAGCAAATTTCTAACATGAGGCTTCATCCTTTTACCAATAGAGACTTTCTTAGGAGAATTTTCAGTTCCTAAGTTTATCTCCTCTAAATCCTCTTTGTGGGAAGGTGCCTGCTTAGCACTTGGCCTATCAGGGCCATCAAAAACCCTCTCAAGTGCAACTAAACCTCTTGGACTAGTGTTCATTTTCAACTGAATTATATCATTCCCAAAAAGGGTTTTTTTTCCATCAACTTCCACCACAAATGAACCAAAGTCAATCTCTTGGCTCTCATACTGATCAATGCAATGCAAAAACCTTAAAATATCAGTATCATCGTCAAACACTTGCCAATTATAAATGTTATCTGGCACTGCAGGCCTAGTTTGTACCTCTATTTGTGAAATGCCATCAAGTGTAACATCATCAAGTTTAACAGCAATATTAGCTAACAAGTCAGCCCTGATATTTTGCCCCCTCTCAACCCAATCTATGCCAAAAGCATCAAAGGTCTCAATAGTGTCCCAAGCTGCATTTCTATACTGCCTAAGCCTTTTATCCTTGGCTGCAAAACGGGATATAATCTGGGAGACAACAAATTCAGAATCCCCTAACACCTTAAATGACTTGATACCATGTTTAAAAGCCAACTTCAAACCAAGTAAAAGGGCCTCATACTCGACAACATTGTTAGTACAGGCGAATTGCAGTAGAAAAGAATACTTGAAAGTTTTACCTTGAGGGGATTTAAAAATGATCCCTGCTCTTGAGCCTTCTTTGGAGCATGCTCCATCAAAGTACATTGTCCATAGGTCATCATCTGATGATACATTCAACACTTCCTTGTCAATGGGTGCAAGTTGGACTTTTTCTTCTGATATGTCCTCTTCAACGTGGAAATTCTTCAAGTCAGTCTCAACAAAATTTATTCTGACAGGTTCTTGTGGCTCTTCCATATTCTCAATCATGTGGGGAGCTCTCTTCTCCCTGATAATTTTAACATCCTTCTAATCAATAGAAAAGTTAGCAAAGGATAAGTCACACTGTATGCTTCCACCCATGGAAGCACTCCAATGCCTTGATAGCAGCATCCCATAGTTGGGTGGGATATTCACCACTGTAACACTCATATGCAGCTCCTTTTTTGGGAATGCTGCCAGCTTGTATGGAACACTATTGATAACCCCTATGACTGACACTTTTTTGGAGTCCATTGCATAGCACTTACTGTAAGTACTATCAACTTTCGAACCCATTGCATACATTATCTTCACCGGCATTACATTGTTGGAAGCCCCAGAGTCAATCATACAATTTCTTAGCATTTTTCCATCATTAATCAAACTTAAGAAGAAATGATTCACATGGTTGGGATTAGCTGTGATAGTAGTTCCCAAGTATATTTGAGGGTTTTCAGTGGTTGCTTCCTTGATAGCACCTTTCTTCTCTTGATCCTTATTTGACTCATTTTAATCAATCATTACCTTATCCTTTTCATTTGTGGCGATGCTATTGATAAGTGCAACAGTTTTATCCTTATGTTCATCTATCCGCATCATTTCTAGAGAAGGGACAGTAACTTTGACTTGGGAGAGTACTTGAAACATATCCACTAAAGTATATTTTGGTAATTAAGGGAAAATTATGGCCTCAGATGTTACCTTCTCATCCCCTTTTGGCGTCTTATCAGAGTTAAACTACTGATCCTTGACCTTAGTGTTTTGGGAGGCAACCTCGCCACTTGTCTTAGCTTTATCCACTTTCTTTGCCCAGATTCTAGCTAGGGCACAAGTGGGATGTAACATGGAGAGACAGGAAAGTCCTAAAAGGAAAAGTATCTCACTGTAGACATGGTTTTTGGTTTGGCATGGTATGTATTAGTTTGTCTTTCGCGCTCAGCTTTTGCAAGAGGAATTTTTTGTTGTTGTACTTGAGTAAAATAATCATTGATCAACATATTAGATATTGTATAATTTTAGACTACACTTTGTATGCATGTGCATTTATTGCTTATATTAATGTTGTAATAACACATTTATGTTTCAAAAGCAACTGACAATATAAGTTACAACCACCAATGTAACTTCCCCTTTCAATAATAAATTATTAAAATACAAGCATACAGATTGAAGTGTGTGATACTCAGTTCTATCAAACTCCATGCATTCATTCTTCCAACATTTGGCATTAGAATGAGATTGCGCTTTGAGAGGGTATCAGAGTGAGGAAGGCCTAGCAGAGGGTATGCTGATTAAATCCACTTGGAGGGAGTTACTGTGAGATGGACTGGAAATTACTGTCTGCAAAAAAGAGGGGAGAATTTGCTACTGTCAAGATAACTGCAGGTAGAAATCAGAAATCTGCAGAACTAATAGTGAGGGCTTCATAAATGAACAAGATGGGTGTTTGGTAGAAATGAACAATGGGGTTATATGGAATGAACAATGAGGGCTGCATGAATGGAGTTGTGAACAATATGGTTTGTATGAACAATGATATAACAAAACTTTGGTACTTTGTTTAAAAAATTCTGATTTTGTAAAATAAGCCCAATAATTTGTGAAAACCTGCATTATATAGTCGGCAATTGCTTGAATTTGTGGTCAAAATTTTGAATTTTTTCTTATAAGTTGAAATCATAGCAATGGTCACTATTCAAAATTGCCCAAAGCCCACAAATTGACAGGTCAAAATTTTAATATCTGGAGTTACAAAATACTCATCATTGCTGAGTCTAAGAACTGTGGTAGATTAATCCTAAAAATTGAAACCGGAATGGATTCAAATCTTGCATATATCTGATAACTGTCATAAAAATCCTTCTTGTTAAAATTTTCTGTTTTTGATTACTTGTTTCTAGAAATTTAAAATGTCACTTCCACTGGCGATCTTTGGGAGATTCTGAAAAACAAATATGGAAATTTTGAAAAAGGTACTGTATTTGAAAAATCTATTGTTTCCCACAAAGTTGGGTGAGGGTAGGTCACTACTAGAGCATCTAATAAGGATGAAAGATCTAAGAGATCAACTCTTCACTAGCAGTAAGCTAATAAATGGAGATTATATGGTTGCTTTGGTCATTAATAGTTTGCCACTACCATTCAAAACTTTTGTGGAATCTTTGCATTTGTGGATAAAAAGCTATACTCTTTACCTTTGAAAATATTAGTTCATATTTGTTACAAAAAGATCAAGGACAAATGCAAATGGTTGGGTCTAGTTTTGGACAATTTTAGAGTGCACTTATTTCATAGTAGAATGGCAAAGCAAAAAAAACTTCAACATTTGATTCACAATCCAAACATTATTGTCATAAGTTGGTCAGATCTAAAAGAATGTTAGAAATACAAATACAATCTATCGCATAAGTTGTGGGCTTAGGCTAATTTGGCAGTTAAGGTGGGGCAAGACTTTGAAGAGGAAGAGTATTATAGCATCTTTTTGATACAACATTGATGCAACCAGTTGCTGGTTCTTTCATTTTGGTGCATCTTTACGTTTCATCTATTGTAGAGGCTTGTATGCCAAGTTTATTGTTGATTGTAGTTCTTTAGATTATGTCTTTTGGGTGATGGTAGAACACATGTAGTAGAAGAGATAGGGTATGTTTGGTTGTTCTTAGTGACCCAGTAAAATTTATAGTTAGGAATGTTAGGTTTCATCCAAATATAAATAAAAAATCTTGTTTATCAACATTGTCATGACCTTTTGATAAAAGAAATGTATTGTAATTGTAATCAAGTAGGGTAGAATGGTTGTATAGGTTAGTTAATCTTGTCATAGTTTAAGTTATTTGTATGCTTTAGCTGTAGAGGGCAACAATAGCTTTTTGTGACATGAGAAATATGGACATCTCAAGCTTTAGTATTTAACCAAACTAAGCAAAATTGGTATGGTTAATTAATTGCTATCTATTTAGGAGAAGCTGGATATATGTTGCAGGTGTTTCATTGGTAAGTAGAGATAGAAACTGTTTTCTTCTAAAGAGGCATGACATGCAAAGGGAAATTTAGATCTCATTCATTCAAATCCATGTGAGCCATCTTGCAAATCATCAACAATCTTTGGTGTGAGATACTTTCTATTGCTAGTTGATGATTACTCTAGGAAAATGTGGGCATACTTTTTGAAGAAAAAATCTCACTACTTTGGAATCTTTTGTCAAGTTCAAAGAATTGGTTGAAGATTAGAAAGGAAGGCAGATTAAGACATTAATGACTGACAATTGTTAGTTTTAGGATCAGAAATGAAAGCAATCAGATCATGCAACACATAAGACAATGAACACCACAAGATACCCTGGGAAAACCCTCCAACTCGAGGGGAAAAACCCAGCAAATATATTGCTTATATATTCAAGGAATAAGAGCAGAAATCTGCTTACAACTCAGGCCCAACACAAGGCCGAATTTGATATAATGAATAATAGCACCTCTCCTAGATGCGAAAATATAAAATGAATATGTTTCTCCTTGAATTCGATCTGTTGCACCAATATGATGATCTGCTGCTCAATATGCGAACTTCTTCTAGAGATGCGAATATGAATGAATGAACTTGATGATCAAATGAGATGATCATCACCTTGTATTTATACAAAACAATGGGACTCTTCATGAGGTCGGCCTCATAAAGAAATAGTAATAATTAAATAGGTCGACCACATTAAGGAAGTCGACCCAAATGAATTTGCCAAGTGAAGCGCCTCTTCACTTTAATTAATGCAATAAATGAATAGCCGTTAGGCTATATGAAATTTATTGTTCAACAAGCAAGGAGGAAGTATGTAGCCCGAAGCTACAACATCAACACTCCCTTTTAGCTACGGAGGAATACTTCCGATACACAAGGCCATGAATCTCTCAACATGACATCCACAATGGCTACACCCATATGTGGAAGAAGCTTATCACGGATTCACTCAATCATGATATCAACCATCATGGCTACTCCCATATATGGTAAAGCATATGTGCACAAGTGCCCATCACAGAATCACTCAATGTGATGTCGTCATCTCAACATGACGTTCACCATGGCTACATCCAGAGGGTGAATAAACACAAGTACAAGAAGAATCATCACAGACTCTCCCACGTGATGTTGTTAGTGAGTCACTCAACATGACATCCACCATGGCCACTCCTAGAGGTTGGAAAACAAGGGTTTTCACCTCAAATTTCTCTCACAGAGAAAAATGCATTAGAGTAAATCATAGAAGATCATTGAAGCTGAGTCTCCCTCTCAGCTAGGGCTTCATTCTCCACAATACCAAGCTTGTCTCGAAAGTACACAAAATTTACTCTGGAGAGAGGCTTTGTGGGAATGTCTACCGTCTGCTTATCAATGCTAATATACTTCAATTGGATTGCTTTCTTCAATACCATATCTTTGATATAGTGGTATTTGATCTCAACATGTTTGGTTTTGTTATAAAACACTGGATTGACAGAAAGCTTCACACAACTTTGATTATCACAATGAATGACAGTCGGCTCCAATGATTGTCCAAACAATTCTACAAGGAGCTTCCGAAGCCACACTGCTTCTCGAGCTGCCACACATGTTGCAATGTGCTCGGCCTCTGCGGTGCTCAGTGCCATTGAAGACTGCTTCCTGCTACACTAGGAGATCATCCCAGACCCCAAACTGAAACAACATCCAGAGGTGCTCTTTTGATCAGCAACACACCCTACCCAACCAGAATCAGTATAATCATGCAGCTCAAATCCACACCAAAAGAATATCTTAAGCCATACCCAACTGTGCCACGCAAGTATCTCAGGATATGCTTTGCTGCAACTAGGTGTATTTGCCTTGGTTCACACATGAACTGACTAAGTGCACTCACTGCATAGCAAATATCTGGTCTAGTATTGACTAGGTACATCAATGATTCAATCAACTGCCTGTACATAGTAGGATCCACCGGATTTGAACTAGTTGCAGCCTCCTTTAACTTTTGAAAATTGTCTCCATAGGTGTAGACATGGATTTGCAATCCATCATACCAAATCTCTTCAAGATGTCTATTGTATACTTCCTTGACTTAGAATGATCTCATCAAGCCTTTGCCATACTTCTAAACCAAGGAAGTAATGCATGTACTTAAGATCCTTCATTTCAAATTCAGAAGCCAACCCCTTCTTGCATTTGATAATGAGGTGTTCTTCTCTAGTAAGAAATAGATCATCAACATAGAGGACGAAGATCAATGCTTTGCCATCAATTACCTTGAAGTACAAGTTTGAATCAACATCATTCTTGGAGAAGCCCAAGCTCAGCAGGTATCGATCAATCATCTCATACCAAGCACGAGGAGCCTGCTTAAGGACATACAAAGCCTTCTTCAATCTGCAAATATGAGACTCCTTCCCATGAACTTCAAAGCCATCAATATCTGGTCTAGTATTGACTAGGTACATCAATGATTCAATCAACTGCCTGTACATAGTAGGATCCACCGGATTTGAACTAGTTGCAGCCTCCTTTAACTTTTGAAAATTGGTCTCCATAGGTGTAGACATGGATTTGCAATCCATCATACCAAATCTCTTCAAGATGTCTATTGTATACTTCCTTGACTTAGAATGATCTCATCAAGCCTCTGCCATACTTCTAAACCAAGGAAGTAATGCATGTACTTAAGATCCTTCATTTCAAATTCAGAAGCCAACCCTTTCTTGCATTTGATAATGAGGTGTTCTTCTCTAGTAAGAAATAGATCATCAACATAGAGGACGAAGATCAATGCTTCGCCATCAATTACCTTGAAGTACAAGTTTGAATCAACATCATTCTTGGAGAAGCCCAAGCTCAGCAGGTATCGATCAATCATCTCATACCAAGCACGAGGAGCCTGCTTAAGGACATACAAAGCCTTCTTCAATCTGCAAATATGAGACTCCTTCCCATGAACTTCAAAGCCATCAGGTTGCTCAATGTATACTTCTTCAATTACACCATTTAGAAATGCTGTCTTCACGTCCATCTGGTGTAACTTCCATCCTTTAGCTGCTGCAATGGCAATGATAGTCCTGATGGAAGTATAACGAGCAACTGGAGCAAAGGTTTCCTCAGTCTATTCCCTCTTTTTGAGAGAATCCTCTAGCCACAAATCTAGCCTTGTACTTCTCAATGCTTCCATCAACCGCATGCTTGATCTTGAAAAGCCACTTAGAAGATAAACAAATTTGCCTTCTGGTCTAGGTACAATGTCCCAAACATCGTTCTTGAGAATAGATTGATATTCTTCAGCCATAGCGTCTCTCCATACTTGTTGAGTTGAAGCTTTCTTAACAGTGGAAGGCTCAGATTCAATCATTTGACTCATCAATGCAACATAGCTTGAAAAATTCTGAGGTCTTTTCCTTTCTCTAAATGATCCTCTAGGGGCTGCAAACTTTTCTGCCTCTTGCATTGTTTTCCTAGCCCATAGAGGTCTCTTTCGACCAATAATAATGTCTGTAGGCCCATCAGTAGGTTCCAAAGGCTGAACTAGATCACCATCTTCTTTAGAATCAGTAGTCTCCCTCTGAATCTCAGGAGTATGGTTAACTTCCATGTCATGAGGAGACTCTTGGTCTTCATTGTCTATCTCCATGTGAGAGCCTTTAGATGTCTTGAATGCAACATCTTCTTCAAATGTAACATTCCTGCTGATCTCTACCAGTTTCTGACTTGGAATGCAAATCCTGTAGGCTTTTGAAGACTCACTGTAGCCCACAAATATTCCCTTCTTGCCAGATGGTTCCAACTTGTCCTTTTATCTTTAGGGACATGAACATACACAGGACAACCAAATATTCTTAAATGGCTGACTTCAAGCTTCACACCTGTGAAAGCTTCTTCAAGAGTCATGTTCTCCAAGATACGATAAGGGCTCCGATTTAGAACATACACAACTGTCCTAGAAGCTTAGTCCCAAATGAAGATTTGCAAATCCTGATTATGAATCATGGCCTTAGTTGCTTCTACAATAGATCTGTTCTTCCTTTCTGCTACACCGTTTTGTTGTGGATTGTAGGGAACACAAAACTCCCTCTTAATTCCTGCTTCAATACAAAAGTTATGAAAGCTTCCAGAGATGTATTCTCCTCCGTTGTCAGATCTCAGAACTTTGATTTTCTTCTCGGAGAAGTTCTCTACTCGAGCTTTAAATTCCTTGAATCTCTCAAGTACTTCCTCAGATTCTTTAGTCTTTAAGAAATAAATCCAAGTTTTTCTAGAGTAGTCACCAATGAAAATTACATAATACACGAAACCACTCAAAGAAGCAACAAACATTGGACCACACAAATCAGAACGAAGAAGATCTAGAATGCATTTGCATCTACTTTCACTACTATGAAAGGGTCCTTTAGTATTCTTACCTGATGCACATCCTCGATAAGTACCTTCATGCTCCTGGCTGAGTTTAGGAATTCCGGTGACCATCTTCTCCATGGTTGGAAGTGCTCTTAAGTGAATGTGAGCAATTCTTCTATGCCAAAGCTCACATGAACTTGATGTATCATGCAACAAAGCCTGTAGTGGATGAGTGGAAATTCTGTAGAGACATTCTTTCCGAACACCAATCACTCGGGCTGACTTGATGCTAGAGTTCTTCGGCCATGCAAGAACTTTACTTTCGGAGAATGCAACTTGATATCCCTTGTCCTCCAAGGCTGAAATAGAGATAAGGTTCTGCTTGATGCCTGGTACTAATAGTACATCACTCAACTACAAGGAGATGCCGGAATCAAGTGAAGAGTGGAGGTCCCAACACCTTTCACTGAATAACATGCATCATCTCCAATTATGACTTGAATACTTGTATCTCTCATCACCAAATCTGAAAGATGTTCTCTAAATCCACTAATGTGATGAGAGGCGCCACTATCAATCAATCAAGTGTTTCTATCTGCTGGAACATTGCTTGATAAGGTAGAATAGAATAGAAATTCACTTGAATCCTTTTGAGGAGAGATCTTACCCATATCAACAATTGAAGCATGTTGTTTTGGTCTAGTTGGGTAATCCTTTGCATAGTGACCAAACTTGTCACGTCTGAAGCATTGTATGTGGGAAAGATCCTTCTTCTTCTTGGATGGAGGAGCACCATCAGATCTTCTATCTTTATTCCTCTTGAAGTAGCCTTTCTTTCCTTCTCTTCCTTTCTTCTTCGAAGATTGAGCGGCAAGTACATGAATGTCCTCATCGGCAGAACTTTGCCCATTGCCTCTTGCTGCTAATCTCGATTCCTCTTGAATGCAATCTGCCCTCAAGCAATCAAACTTAGGTAGCTTTGATCTCGCACTAATGCCTTGGATATATGGTTCTTAAGATTTAGGAAGACCATTACGAGCCAACATGGCCAAATCCTTATCATCAACCATATGCCCAATGGTAGAGTGCTGATCTCTCAATTCAGTGATCTTCATGAAGAAGGACATGACATAATCTCCTTTCACCATCTTGACATAATGAAGCTGTTGCTTCAAGGCAAGAGCTCTGCTTGTGTTATTGAACCCATACATTTCCTCCAAGGTTTTGAACAATTCTCATGCTGCCTTCAACTTGGAGATAATTGGCACAAGGTGGTCCTTCACTGAATCAACCAAATTTTTTTTCTCCTTAGTGCCATTCTTCTTCCATTGTAGCTTCTCATTTTCATCGGAAGGTTTGGGAACTTCGCCCTCCACGAACTCAACAAGCTCATTTTCTTCCAATGCAAGCAATACTCTAAACTTCCAAGAGGTGAAGTTGGAAGCACCTTCAAGCCTATCTTCGATCTTGAGCCCTTTCACCATTTTGAAGGTGAGATAGATGCAAGAAGATGAGAGCAAGAGTGGATGAAACTGCTGCTTATGTAAATCTGATCACGATCTTCTTTAAACCCGCCATGATACCATGTTAGTTTTAGGATCAGAAATGAAAGCAATCAGAACATGGAACACATAAGACAATGAACACCACAAGATACACTGGGAAAACCCTCAAAATCGAGGGGAAAAACCCAACAAATATATCGCTTATATATTCAAGGAATAAGAGCAGAAATCTGCTTACAACTTAGGCCCAACACAAGACCGAATTTGATACAATGAATAATAGCACCTCTCCTAGATGCGAAAATACAAAATGAATATGTTTCTCCTTGAATTCGATCTGCTGCACCAATATGATGATCTGCTGCTCAATATGCGAACTTCTTCTAGAGATGCAAATATGAATGAATGAACTTGATGATCAAATGAGATGATCATCACCTTGTATTTATACAAAACAATGGGACTCTTCATGAGGTTGGCCTCATAAAGAAATAGTATTAATTAAATAGGTCGGCCACATTAAGGAAGTCGACCCAAATGAATTTGCCAAGTGAAGCGCCTCTTCACTTTAATCAATGCAATAAATGAATAGCCGTTAGGCTATATGAAATTTATTGTTCAACAAGCAAGGCGGAGTATGTAGCTTGAAGCTACAACATCAACTACAATGGGGGCAAGTTTACTTTCAAATCATTTTAGGACTGTTGTGAGAAGTAAGACATTTCTAGATAGTTGATAACCCCTCCGTTGCATCTCTGCAATTACTTCATAAAAACCATCCAAAACCTAGTTTGATTTTAAAAAAAATTAAAGATCATGGGAAAATTTCCCTTCATTATGATGCAAAATTTAATATATGCCACAAGAACATCTTAACTATTCTTTGGGCATAACCTTTGAGGATCTCATAAGCATTAAAGTTGATCATTTGATTGTGACTCAAAGAGACATGTAGGAAGATCTTAGGTCAAAACTGTTTCCATTAATGCTTGGTGGCTATTCTGGGGTATACAAAGATGCTCTATTGAATCCCTGATCAAGGCCTTTACATGCCACTCTTGGATTACCACAACCATGTTGCAAAATCCCATCCATTTATCTCTTGAATCATCTTTACGCTCCTGTGAAATTGCAACCACTTGATCAAATAGGCATTGGGTTAGTGTGGAGGACACTAATGCTGGTATGTAAGAAGACACATGGCAAAACCTTGGGTCAAGGTTGACAAAAAATCTATGGCTTGTGGGTAGTTGCATGTTCACTGGTATGGTCCAAGTAGCAATATCTGATTACTCGATTAAAGCTAGAATAACTTACCTCCAATACCACCAATGGTAGTATTGACACCACTCACTATAGGAAAGATCTACAATTTTCTTAGGACTAAGGGCAAGTCTTTATATTTTGTGAATCTCTAATCAAATAGAATTACATTAGAGGTTTTGTCTTAAGACTTGTATGACTAACCTCAAATGTTGTTCATGGTTCTTTTTCTTCTAAGAGTAAATCAAGATATCATCGTGAAATACAAGCACACATTGATCTAAATACATTTAGAAAACATTATTTATCAAACTCATGAATACAATAGTTGCATTAGTAAGACCAAATGGTACCACAACCAACTTATAGTGACCATTTGGGGTATGGATCATACTCTTAGATATGTCTTCCTCTTTGATTCTCATTTAATAACACCTTTACCAAATATTTATCTTTGAAAAGATGTGCACCATGCATTTGATGGAATAGATCATCTATTCTAGGTGTTGGTGTAATATTTCACCTATTAATAAGTGAACTTAGGATATTAGGAATATGTAATTATTCCCACCTAGGTAGCTAATAATGACATGTGTACACCTTGACTTGAGGTACACAAGTGCCACAATTGCCCCAGCAATCCTTGATTGATGGTAGTTAGGTGCCATGTTTGTTTAATCAATACCACCTCTATCTTAGTTAGATTGAGTGAACTGATTGCTTGATTGATAGTTCGACTCTTGACCCATTAGTGAGACTGAGTTAATTCACCTCCTAATTGGGAGTGGTTGTGAGTTAAATTCACAATGTTGTGGACATGTCATCTCCTTGATTCATGCATCCAAGAGGCCTATATATTTATGTACAATGTCGTATCTTTTCACACCCTCAATATTGGAATATAGTTGATATTTGCATTCTGCATAATTTTTTGTTTGTATGTAGCTTGTGTAATTTGTCTTCATTCCTCTAGATTTAGGCTTGTATTCGGATTCTCATTGAATCTTACATTGTGTCAAAGCTCTATAGTTGTTAATTGTTTGGAGTTTGTTCGTTTCCTTTGAGGATTTGGGTTTTTAAGATTGATGTTTGGTGCATCCTAGCTTGAAATGGATTACACCATTGCATATAGGTGTAAAAACTCATAAATTGTAAATTCATTGATTTGGAGGGTAATTAGAGGCATTTTTTTAAAGGTAGTGCTGTACAAAATCCATGCTATATAGTTGTTCACACTATCGTGTTCATTGCTCAAGCATTGTGTAGGGGTGAGCTTTGCTAGTATCATATGGCTTAAGATCATCTGTAGTAGGGTGAGGTAAAAACTAATTTTAGCATTTTATTTGAAAATCAAAAGTTTTTGTAAGGTATGGGGAATATTCAATTGTACCTACATACCTTGTAGTAGGGCTACTTTTTTAATTAAAAGAGTTCTCTTGTTGGTGTGAGCCCCATTTATCTTGCTAGTAGCCTTTTGTTTGAGGCATAGTTTACATACTTGGAATCAGAGAGTACTCGGCAAAATTTTGACTCGGGAAAAACTCGGCAGATACTCAACAAATACTTGGCAAATGTGAGTGGATATTTATGTATGTGTATACTTAGGACTGCACTATGCACACATACATATCTATAAACATACACAACATGCCAAGTTTGCATGCATATACACACAGACATATTTATACACACACAAACATGCCAAGTTTGTGGGTTTTTTGCAAGCTATTGGCGATTACTCGATAATTTGATGGGATAAAATCCATCTGCATATTGCCCGTGAGTAAAAATAAAAATTACTCGGCATGCAATTTTTTTGGAGATTACTCGGCTACTCGTAGAGTATGTAAACTATGGTTTGAGGGTTGTTGGTAGGACAAAACCAACTATACAGCAAGATAAATCGACTACAAAGGAAATGTGACATACTTAGTCGATCACTAGATCATCCAAAAGTCATCAATTGTAAGGGGCAAGATTCTTTGTATAATCATACTTAGATATATGTAAGACTGGGAGATAGAAGAAAGAGATAGGTAAATTAGAGTAATATAAGATATAGATGAACATGAAATATATGGAAGATTGATCTATAGTGAACATTGTATTAGAGATGTATATATGATGAAATAAGAGAAAACAATGCATTGCAGGTCGATCTAATATATGTCAAAGGTGTTATGATATATGATGCATATGTGTATGTGTACAATTATTACATTTTATGTATTCTATCTCATTGCGACCTTTTGTAACTTATTGTAGAAACTCTTGACCTTCCTCTTGTTGCTAATATTGGGGTATAAATCTGACTCACAAGAAACTTAGCTTAGATCATTGATCTAGGCCTATACTTACTAACATAGTTGGAAAACTCGGCTCGACAAAAAACGCGCAAAGCCCAAAATTGGTGAGTCAATAAAAACTAAAAGAAAACTCAGCAAAAAACTCGCGAACTTAAAAAATTGCTTAAATTTCATTAGAAACACATTTTTTTTGCAAAATTCAATGACAAGATGAATCCAACGAGTCCATAAATGAGTACAAAAGTGTTTTCTATTAATTTTGATTGACTTTAATGCAAATTGATTACAAAATCGCATTCTCATGCGCAATCCTGATGGCTAAAAGCCTGAAAGTTTGATACAATTTTGAAATTACAATAGATAGCTGAAAATAAAACAGTAAAACTAGAAGTAAATACTAAATACAACATTTTAAACTTTCCTCTTCCCTAGTCTAGTAGCAGCTAGGGAGGGTGGATGCTCTAGTTCTGCCGTGTGTACGCAGTGGTGGTGCTACTGCTGCTGGCTCCTCGGTTGGCATGGAAGGCTATGGCTTGAGGCTTGACCACCATCTTGGAAGTATCTGGCTCTGGCAATGACTCATCCACATCCTCATGAATGTCCTCCAACCCTACATATCCTGTTGCACCCACATCCTCCATTACCTGTCTCTCGAAGTCAAGGATCTCGTCCACGATAAACAATGGAGGCTACTCATCCCGCCCTATCCAATCATTGTAAGGATATATATCATCTAGATCAATAGGATCCAGTGATTTTTCTTCTACTCTTTGTGCGCAACCGAAGTTTGTATTGCACAAAGACAAGGTCATTGAGGCGCTTTTGTGCTAACTTGTTCTTCTTCTTCGTGTGAATGGCCTCAAACAAGCTCCAATTGCGCTCACAATTGGATGCACTACAAGGTTGACATAGTATGTGGAGGGCAATTCTTTGTAGATGTGGGACATTTCCACCCCAAGTTTTCCACCAAACCTTTGCAAAATAAATAAATATTGAAGAGTTAGAAAACAAAGTCAAAGAATCAAAACACATTTTATCAAATTATAAGATGCATGTGAAATAAACTTAAAGATTCCTAATTTTATACCTGGTGGCTGAGTGGTTCTTCCTCTAATAGCTAGCTTTGATGAAAAGAGATTACCCCTTCTTTCCTTGTAAAGATCCAACTCGCTGACAATGAGGTCTCTCACCTCAGCCCTGGATTCCATCCTCTGAATGCATGCCATGAGCCCCTCCATAACCTCTCCATTAGGATCAGAGGAGTTGTCTGAGAAGAGATAATTAGGGTTGAGGAAGTACCTTGCTGCATGGATGGGTTGGTGGAGTTGATTGTTCCACCTCCTATCAACAATCTCCCATATGGGATCAAATTTGAGGCTGTCCCCCATGTAATAACTTTTGATAGCCTCTTTGGTCCTATCCATGGCCTCATAAATATATCCCATTGGGTTTTGATCCCCATCTACCAAGCGAAGGACTCTAACCAAGGGCTCCGACACCTAGATTAAAAATACAAAAAGATCAAGTTAGAAATTTATAATGAAAGAGTTAAAGTTAAATTAAAAAAAATATATATATTATATTCAACTTGAGTTTAAAAATTAAAATTAAAGTTTTGAAGTTACCTTCATGATCTCTATAGCTTTGTGCAAACAAGGTGTTGAAGACTATTGTTGAAACTCTCTCTCCTTCGAGCTTCTTTGAATATGTGGAGTCATTCCATGCTTGACTCACGAACATTTTTTTTTAAAGAGGCCAAAGAACCCAAAATGCTTTGCAATGTTAGGAAAACCGTTGCAAACCTTGTGGCACCCGGTCTCATCAATTCTCTCCCTTGCGTATGCTCTCTCATCAAATTAAGAACCCAAGGGTGATTGTAGATAAATTTTGTGATGGTCCTTGCATCATCTACAATCGGTGCCACCCAAACAACAAGTTTGCCTATGTCCTCCAAATGAAGGTCAAGGCAATGTGCCGCACAAGGTGACCAAAAGAGTGTAGGATGTCTACTTTCAAACATTCTTCTGGCTGCCACATATGCTGCTGCATTATCCATGATGATTTGCACCACATTATCAATCCCCACCTCGATGACAACTTCCTCCAACAATGTACACAATGTTTATGTAGTTTTTATCTTGTTGGAAGCATCCATTGATTTCAAAAACACAACTTCACCTTTCGAAGCAACCAAAAAATTGAGGATGGTGCGGTTTTTCTCATCCGTTCACCCAGTGGAAAGAAGGTGCAGCCATATTTCTTCCATTCTTTCTTTTAATCTTCCACTACTTGCATTGCCCTTTCGGTTGCATTTGTGAGCAACCTGCAAGTACAAAGTAAAATAATTAAGTGCAAAATTGTAATTTTTAAACAAAAAATAGCTTGAATTCAACATAAATTAATTTAAATTAAAGAACATAAACTTAGCATAAAATTTAAGTTGACTAACCTCCCACTCAAGTCTTTGCAAGAAGGTGGCTTGTAGCCTTTTCCCACAACTGTCAATGCAGTAACCAAATTGTGCCAATAGGGACTACTCACCGCATTGAATGGAATGTTATTGAGATACCAAAAGTCTACACATGCCATGTCGGCATGTTGATGCACCTCCTTATTCCACCCTGTAGCTTCTAATGACATCTGTGCTCCTGGTGTGTTTCGCAACACAAAGAAACTATGTGGTGTGTGTGAAGTTGTAGGCAGTGGTGGTGGCAGTCTACTCGAAGTAGAGGAAGGGGCGGGGGGGGGGGCTTGAGGACGGTGTGCTATGAGTGCGCAGTCGTGGACCACAAAGAGAGCCCACAATGCCAATATCTGCCTCCTCATCTGACTCTATCTCCACTTGCTCAGGCTCTTGACCATGTCCACCAACTATGGTTGCTGCTATGGCTGATTTTGTCCTCTCCCTTTGCAATTTTTTCCTCGATAGCTGCAAGTAGGGCATGCGTCTCTCTTCTAATCTCTTCTTTGCCCTTTTCACAAAGCTTGGCATCACGCCGAGGAATGCCTGCAAGATGGTATTTGAGGCGATTTATGCCTCCATGATATACATTCTTACATTTAGTGCAAACAACTGATCCAGGTACCGACCCTCTCGCAACATACTTCCATGCAGGGTCTCTAGGTCTTGGAGGATGAATGCCTGGAACCCATGATGGTGTGGGGATCGATGGGGTGGAGCCTGAGGATGAACCTAAAGCAGAGCTAGAAGCCATTATAGTGCGTATTCAACCTACACATACAAAAAAATTATACAACATATAATTAGATTATTAATACAATATTTTTTAAAAAACAACCTAAATCATTAAAAAATCTCTCTAAATTTGATTTTAATTGATACAAATGTGTTTAAATGAGTTATAAATTAACTAGTATAAACATTCTACACAAAATGAACCTACGTATGAAAAATTCAAAAAAAGTGAAAATAATGAAAACAAAAAAAAAACAACAAAAAATAGTGTTGAATCTTGTATTTTGGATTCTAAATGCAAAAAAACTTGTTTCTTTGTGCTTTATGAAGTTTTTTTTTCAATTTGGATTGAATATTTTGCAACAAGAATGAAAAAAAATGATTAACCAAAATGAAAAAAGAACAACCAAAACCCTACTTGTGATTCAAATTTCCCTTGAAAATCTACACAAAAATGCGTTTGAATCCGCTCTTCTCGATGGCAGATCGTTGCAAATGGTGTCTTCTTGTTTGGGTGGGGGGTTTGCTCTCCACACAAAGTTTCAACGCTTTTTGAAATGTAATGATGTCGACAAAAGACATTTATGTTTATGTTCTTGACGTAGATGAGTTTTTGGCGCGGACTCGCGAGTTATCGGCGAGTACTCGCCAAAAAACTCAGCGAGTAAACACCAAAAAGACTCGTTTGAAAAAAAAACTCACGAGTTTTTTATGACTCGTCGATTACTCGCCGAGTCTTCCAACTATGGTTAACTCTAATTAGAGTTTGGTTTGCACACAGGTTGGTAGAACATGCTTTGATACCACTTGTAATGTCCCATCACCTTCTATTTTTTCCCTGAAACCACAATTCCAGATGAAACCAATAGCAGATTATAGCTAAGATACAATTTCCTACACAAAATTGAAATGATGTAAGTTAGGATATGAAATACATTTAATTCTAAGTCTAAGAAATATTATAAATAACAATATAACAAGTCCCAAGGACTATGTGGGCTCAACCATAATGAGGACATGATGAGGTGCCCCAAGTATCCTCTCCTTATGATTGAAGACCCTCTTCATTCTTTTCAACAATTGATTCACTCGGGTATAGTTGGGAGGCTGCACAATAGGGTGCCCTTCTAGCAGTTCTCCCTACCATAGGGTGCCCTTTTAGCAGTTCTCCCTTGTTAGTTTTATGATCAGATATGAAAAGAAGATTTTAATTTTAAATTCAAA
This sequence comes from Sequoiadendron giganteum, assembly GCA_007115665.2. Lineage (NCBI taxonomy): Eukaryota > Viridiplantae > Streptophyta > Pinopsida > Cupressales > Cupressaceae > Sequoiadendron > Sequoiadendron giganteum. The sequence continues at coordinate 258,897,631 of CM021103.1, forward strand.
CAAATAGACACAACATATACCTAGGAAAACCCTCCAACTTGAGGGAGAAAAACCCAACCACAATATATCACTTATATATTGAATATCAAACAACAATGATCTTTACAATGAGGCCGGTTACAAGGCCAAATAGCAGCACCACAACTTGATGCAATAACAGATTATTATCTTGCTCTTTCTAAATATCAAATTCAACCTCCTTGAAGAATTTCAATCTGCTCTTGAACCAATTTGCACTTCTCTATGAACTCGCACTTGTGAATGAATGGATGTGATAGATGATAGAATGAACAATCAACAACTCATATAAATACACGGGAGAGAGAAAGATCACACCTCTTCAATGCATAATGTCGGCCTTCAATATGAACCGATATGTCTCCAAGGGTGGCGAACAAACAAAGTCGGCCACAAGTAATTATTAACAATAATTAATCTTTGTTTATGTTTGCAAGTGAAGCACCTCTTCACATTAATATTGACTTAAATAAATTAAATAGCCGATAGGCTATATTGAATTTATTCCTTCAAAGTCATGGCTGAAAGGATACGGCCTGAAGCTGTTCTAACATCAACACTCCCTCTCAGCTAGGGAGGAATACTTCCAGCTAACCAATGTCATGAAGTGACATCCACAATGGCTACACCCAAATGTGAAAGGAGCTCATCACGGAGTCACTCAACGTGATATCAACCATCATGGCTACTCCCATGTATGGTAGAGCATATGTGCACAAGTGCGCATCACGGAATCACTCAACATGATGTCATCATCTCATCATGACATTCACCATGGCTACTCCCAGAGGGTGAATAAACACAAGTACAAAAAGAAATCATCACGGACTCTCTCACGTGATGTTGTCATGGAGTCACTCAACATGACATCCACCCTGGCTACTCCCAGAGGGTGGAAACAAGGGCTTTCACCTCAAATTTCTCTCACAGAGAGAGATGCATTAAACAAGGGCTTGCACCTCAAATTTGTCTCAGAGAGAAAAGTGCATTAGAGAAAATCACAGAAGATCACTAAAGCTGAGTCTCCCTCTTAGCTAGGGCTTCATTCTCCACAATTCCAAGCTTGTCTTGAAAGTTCACAAAATTTACTCTGGAGAGAGGCTTGGTGAGATTGTCGACCGTCTGCTCATTAGTGCTAATGTACTTCAACTGGATAACTTTCCTCAATACCATATCTCTGATATAGTGCTATTTGATCTCAACATGTTTTGTTCTGTCATAAAACACTGGATTGACTGAAAGCTTCACACAACTTCGATTATCACAATGAATGACAGTTGGCTCCAATGGTTGTCCAAACAATCCCGCAAGGAGTTTCCAAAGCCACATTGCTTCTCGAGCTGCCACACAAGCTGCAATATACTCGGCCTCTGCGGTGCTCAGTGCCACTGAAGACTGCTTCTTGCTACACCAGGAGATCATCGCAGACCCCAAACTGAAACAACATCCAGAGGTGCTCTTCCGACCAGCAACACACCCTGCCCAATCAGAATCAGAATATCCATGCAGCTTCAAGTCTACACCAGAAGAATATCTCAAGCCATACCCAACTGTGCCACACAAGTATCTCAGGATATGCTTCGCTGCAACTAGATGTATTTGCCTTGGTTCACACATGAACTGACTAAGTGCACTCACTACATAGCAAATATCTGGTCTAGTATTGAGTAGATACATCAACGATCCAATCAACTGCTTGTACATAGTAGGATCCACCAGATTTGAACTAGCTGCAACCTCCTTAAGCTTTTGAAATTTTGTTTCCATAGGTGTAGACATGGATTTGCAATGTATCATACCAAATCTCTTCAAGATATCTATTGTATACTTCCCTTGACTTAGAATGATCTCATTAGGCCTTTGCCATACTGGTAGACCAAGGAAGTAATGTATGTACTTAAGATTCTTCATTTCAAATTCAGAAGCCAACTCTTTCTTGCATTTGATAATGAGGTGTTCTTCTCCAGTAAGAAATAGATCAACATAAAGGACCAAGATCAATGCTTCGCCATCAATTACCTTGAAGTACAGGTTTGAATCTGCATCATTCTTGGAGAAGGCCAAGCTCAACAGGTATCGATCAATCCTCTCATACCAAGCACGAGGAGCCTGGTTAAGGCCATACAAAGCCTTCTTCAATCTGCAAATATGAGAATCCTTCCCATGAACCTCAAATCCATCAGGTTGCTCAATGTATACCTCTTCTTCAATTACACCATTTAGAAATGCTGTCTTCACGTCCATCTGGTGTAACTTCCATCCTTTAGCTGCTGCAATAGCAATGATAGTCCTGATGGAGGTATAACGAGCAACTGGAGCAAATGTTTCCTCATAGTTTATTCCCTCTTTCTAAGAGAACCCCCTAGCCACAAATCTAGCCTTGTACTTCTCAATGCTTCCATCAGCCGCATGCTTGATCTTGAACAACCACTTAAAAGATACAACAGATTTTTCTTCTGGTCTAGGTACTATATCTTAAACATCGTTCTTGAGGATAGATTGATACTCTTCAGTCATAGCATCTCTCCATACTTGTTGACTTGAAGCTTCCTCAACACTGGAAGACTCAGATTCAATCATTTGACTCATCAATGCAACATAGCTTGAAAACTTCTGAGGTCTTTTTCTTTCTCTGAATTATCCTCTAGGGGCTGCAAACTTTTCTGCCTCCTGCATTCTATGCCTAGCCCATAGAAGTCTATTTCGACCAATAACAATGTCTCTAGACCCATTAGTAGGTTCCAAAGGCTCAACTGGGTCACCATCTTCTTCTGGCTCAGGAGACTCCCTCTGAATCTCAATTGTATGGTCAACTTCCATGTCCTGAGGAGTTTCATGGTCTTCATTATCTATCTCCATGAGAGAGCCTTTAGATCTCTTGAATGCATCAGCCTCTTCAAATGTAACATCCTTGCTGATCTCTATCAGTTTCTGACCTGGACTGTAAATCCTGTAGGCTTTTGAAGACTCATTGTAGCCCATAAATATTCCCTTCTTGTCAGATGGTTCCAACTTAGTCCTTTTTATCTTTAGGCACATGAACATACACAAGACAACCAAAGATTCTCAAATGGTTGACTTCATGCTTCACACCTGTGAAAGCTTCTTCAGGAGTCATGTTCTCCAAGATACGATGAGGGCACCGATTCTGAACATAGCTGTCCTAGATGCCTCGGCCCAAAGGAAGGTTTGCAGATCTTGATCATGGATCATGGCTCTAGTTGCTTCTTTTATGGATTTGTTGTTTCTTTCTGCTACACAGTTTTGTTGTGGATTGTAGGGGACACAAAACTCCCTCTTAATTCTTGCTTCAACACAAAAGTTACGAAAGATTCCAGAGACGTATTCTCCTCCGTTGTCAAATCTCAAATCTTTGATCCTCTTCTTGGACAAGTTCTCTACTTGAGCTTTAAATTCTTTGAATTTCTCAAGTATTTCCTTAGATTCTTTAGTTTTTAAGAAATAAATCCAAGTCTTTATAGAGTAGTCATCAATGAAAATTACTTAATACAAGAAACCACTCAAAGAAGTAACATACATTGGACCACACAAATCATAATGAACAAGATCTAGAATGCATTTGGATCTACTTTCACTACTATGAAAAGGTCCTTTAGTATTCTTACCCAAAGCGCATCCTCGACAAGTACCTTCATGCTCGTGGCTGAGTTTAGGAATGCCAGTGACCATCTTCCCCATGGTTGGAAATGCTCTTAAGTGAAGGTGAGCAATTCTTCTATGCCAAAGCTCACACGAACTTGATGAATCATGCAATAAAGCCTGTAGTGGACGAGTGCAAAGTTTGTAGAGACATTCTTGCTGAACACCAATCACTCGGGCTGACTTGATGCTAGAGTTCTTCGGCCATGCAAGAACTTTTCCTTCATTGAATGCAACTTGATATCCCTTATCTTTCAAGGCTGAAATAGAGACAAGGCTCCTCTTGATTCCTGGTACGAATAGTACATCACTCAACTGAAGAGAGATGCTAGAATCTAAGTGAAGAGAGGAGTTTCCAACACCTTTCAGCGAATAGCATGCATCATCTCCAATTATGACTTGAATAGTTGTATCTCTCTCCACCAAATCTGAAAGATGTTCTCTAAATCCAATAATGTGACGGGAGGCACCACTATCAATCAACCAATTGTTGCTATCTGTTGGAACATTGCTCTATAAGGCAAAATAGAATAGAAATCCACTTGACTCCTTCTGAGGAGAGATCTCACCCACATCCGCAACTGAAGCATGTTGCTTAGGTCTAGTTGGACAATCTTTTGCATAGTGACCAAATTTGTCACATCTGAAGCACTGTAAGTGGGAAAGATCTTTCTTCTTCTTAGATGCAGGAGCACCATCTAATCTTCTATCTTTGTTCCTCTTGAAGTTGCCTTTCTTCCCTTCTCTTCCTTTCTTCTTAGAAGATTGAGTGGCAAGTACATGAATCTCTTCATTGGTAGAACTTTTCCCATTGCCTCTCGTTGCTAATCTTGATTCTTCTTGAATGCAATCTGCCCTCAAGGGATCAAACTTAGGTAGTTTTGATCTCCCACTGATGCCTTGGATAAATGGCTTCTATGATTGAGGAAGTCCATTAAGCGCCAACATAACCAAATCCTTATCATCTACCATATGCCCAATGGTGGAAAGCTGATCTTTCAATTCGGTGATCTTCATGAAGAATGAGATGAAAAAATCTCCTTTCGCCATCTTGATATGATGAAGCTGTTGCCTCAATGCAAGAGCTCTGCTTGTATTATTGATGTCATACATTTCCTCCAAGGTCTTGAACATTTCTCTTGCTGTCTTCAACTTGGAGATAATTGGCACAAGGTGGTCCTTCACATAATCAACCAAAATCTTCTTCGCCTTAGTGCCATTCTTCTTCCTTGGAGACTTCTCATTTTCATCAGAAGGTTCGGGAACTTCGTTCTCTATGAACTCAGCAATCTCATTTTCTTCCAATGCAAGCACCTTCAAGTCTATCTTCAATCTTGAGCCCGTTGACCATTTTGAAGATAGGATAAACACATGAAAATGAGAGCAAGAGTGGAAGATAATGCTGCTTATAGAAATCTGATCACGATCTTTCTAAACCTGCTCTCATACCATGTTAGTTTTATGATCAGATATGAAAAACAGATTTTAATTTTAAATTCAAACAAGTAGACACAGCATATACTTTGGGAAAACTCTCCAACTTGAGGGAGAAAAACCCAACAACAATATATCACTAATATATTGAATATTAAACAACAATGATCTTTACAATGAGGCCGGTTACAAGGCCAAACAGCAGCACCACAACTTGATGCAATAACAGATTATTATCTTGCTCGTTCTAGATATCGAATTCAGCCTCCTTGAAGAACTTCGATTTGCTCTTGAACCAATTTGCACTTCTCTATGAACTCGCACTTGTGAATGAATGAATGTGATCGATGATAGCATGAACAATCAACAACTCATATAAATACACGGGATAGAGAAAGATCATGCCTCTTCAATGCATAATGTCGGCCTTCAATATGAACCGATATGTCTCCAAGGGTGGCGAACAAACAAAGTCGGCCACAAGTAATTATTAACAATAATTAATCTTTTGTTTATGTTTGCAAGTGAAGCGCCTCTTCACATTAATATCGACTTAAATAAATTAAATAGCTGATAGGCTATATTGAATTTATTCCTTCAAAGTCGTGGCTGGAAGGATAAGGCCCGAAGCTGTTCTAACATCAACATCCCTATGCAATCCTGCTCAACCCCCTTCATGACCAATTATTGCTAAACCAAAATAATATCATTATTCATAACATTCGCAATATAGGCTACATTGGCACACATTATATTAGTGTTTTAATATAGGAGAATAATGCTTCTTGCTTGATCGTATGCCTAGATGTTATTGATTTTCAGACTGAGTCAACTTGTACTCCAATCGACCTGTTCTTAACACTCATAAGATATCGTTAGTGTTAGTCAAACAAATAAGAATCTATTATCCATACTTATATTAAAGCATCATAATTACTTATAAGACTCAATAATTGCTGCAAGCATCATTATTGCATAATTGTATCACATGTATAATATATATATGCATATTTATATATCATGTGTATGTAATCCTAAAACTTACTTCCCTTATTATATTTAATGGCTGCTACATTTGTGAGTGCAGATTATTATTTTCTTTTAATTGTTTCCATATCAGCTTTTAATTATTTGCATTCTATTTCCTATTTATTCTTCTTCTATTTCCCATTTTCTGATTGCAGATATCTTTCTCCCTTTTTCCTTTGCAAATGATTTGACTCCTTTATATATATTCCCATGTGCTAAAGGGTGCATCCTTTGGGATAGACACCTCCTATCGAAAGGACATGTCTTTTATTTAAACTAACTATTGTTTGATTATTGATCGCTGACTTCTTTAATAGTTGCTTTCCTTAATAAATTAAATCTGCCTTTACATTTATAACCGCTGCCTAAGTCATTGATATATTGCTGCATAGTATAATCGCTGCCCCATAATATTAATCGCTGCCTGGGTAATTGATTTGTTTTGTATTATTTCACAGAATATGTGCTTTTATGCCATAATCTCTGCCTTAGCTATCATTATTGCTGTCTTTAATATATTTTAGACTTATTTCTAATTACTGTTTTGTTGTTTACTATATTGTATGTTTATTTCTATATTAGTTATATATATTTTATTTAATATTTATAATAGTATAATGATTATAATAATATTTAAGTTGTTAATATTTGTATTTATATATTTTTTTAATATTTATATTGTTATTTATTTGGATTTAATGTGTTACAATTTCGGGGTCATGACAATACCAAACCAAAAACACCCATGGGAAAATGAGATAACAAGAAGCTAAGAGAGATTAAGGAAGAAATTGAATTAGTTGTGGAATTGAACATAGAAGAAAAGAACCTAGAATGAATTCAGGAGAGGTATCACAGAAGGATGGAAAAATCTAGAGAAGTTGATTTAGAGTGCGCTAGAAGGATTGTTGTTGAAAGTGAGTTAGAACACAAGGAGGATATGGAGCGCCAATGGGGCTTGTTGGGTGAAAATTATGTAATCAACTTTTCAATAGATTACACAACCTAGATTTCAACCACAGTTGCGTGAGATATAATCTCTCCTCTCAAAAAGGGGAGGCGCCCTTCTTATTGCTTACAAAAGCTAAAAAAAACTAACTAAATATTCACAAAATGTACACTACAACTACGAGATGGGGTGTGTGTGTTACATTCATGCTTCTCTTTTTTTTAAGAGAAGATGTTTTACAATGCTTCACAGTTGATAATTCTGATTAAAAGTAACCTTAAACTAAAAAGAAGTAGTAATGCCAATACCTCTATCTTGTCAAAGCAAAGCGTAGAGATACCAGGTATGATAATAATAACAATAAAAATGAAAAGGAAAGCTCACAAAGGCAGAAAGTCGTTCCATAGCTTTTTCACCGATGGATCTGCGATAGATGTACCATTTGTCGTATTGAAAGCACAAAGTCTTCTAGATACAACAATTCCATGAACAACATGAATAATTACAAGCACAAAGTCTTGTAGATCATTCAACAATAGTTAACCAAACATAAATGTGAATCCAAATAAAGAATTTAACACAAAGTTTACATAAATTTACTTGAAGCCCTTCAAATCTCATATACTAATCACTACCAATATAATCAATCCACAAGATTATCGATCCCAACACAAATTTTGGTATGCAATTCTCTTCTTTATTGATCAGATTTTCATTCGCAAACATGAACACAAAGTTTCACAAATTTGCTTCAAATAGGGCAGCACTTCGTTGCAAAATACTAAAGGTAAAGATTACAATAGACATCCTTCTTATTTATAGAAAAGAGGGAAGAGCTAATCTAGGAAATTAGTCGAGTAAAAATAGGAAAGTTAGGTGAGCAATAATAGGAAACCCTAACTTTGACTAAGTCAACATGTAATCCATCTTTGTGAAATTATATCTCATATTTCCAATGTAATTACATTTGTCAAAAAGACATTTAAGATGTCAAAAACTATTTACAAGATGCATAAAGGGAAGCATCAAAAAGTTCAACACCGGAGATCAAGAGTCTTCATGGTTCCTTGCTTTGGGTGCGGAAGTCTTCATACTTCTTCTTGGTCTCTTGTATGAACGCATCATCTGAGCCAACTGTGTAATCCACAAGGGTGTGAATTCTTGTGATTGACTTTCTGGCAGATGAATGGATTTTCTTGCATCGATGAAGATGCGTGTTAAGATTATCAATGGTCAGTCGTATATCACAAATGACATGTATGGAGGCTTTGGAAAAATTGTCATCCTCCACTTGTTGCATAATGACTTCTTTGTAGATCCTGGAAAGTTCACTGGCTAGAAGGAAAATATGGTTTTCTTCAAGTAGGTTGCCTGGCAACTCCTTGATTCCCTTCTCTAGAATAGCACGATGTCCTTCGACATCTTCTTGTACATGGTGAAGATCTTCGATAAGAGATTTGATCACATGAATATAGTGCTCGAGTGATTCTATTTCTCGACATATGTTTCCATGTTGGGAATTGCCCTGGCTTGCACCAATTTATTGAGCTTTGCCTCCTTCATTTGTGACCAAAATGACATGCATTTTTCCATTTCTTTTTGCTCTTGAGTAAGAACACTTTCCTCCTTATCAAGCTCTAATTTGAGCTGAGCTATTTGTGTGGCCTTCTCATGAGTAGCAACTATTACCTATGAACCGTTTTGTATTAATTCATCAATGAAATCATACAAGGCTTTACCTTTGGAGGAAAGCTTTTCAACCTTTTGTACTACTGGTTCTTCCAGGTTTTCAATAGCCATGGGTTGGATATTTCCTGAAGAGTTTGCAAGTCTCTTCAAAATAGTTGCATATCTTTCGACTTTTTGCTTGTACATGTCTTCCTGCCAACGCATCCAAGACTACTTGTGCATTTGCCTTTGCACTTTCATTCGTAACCTTGCCAAGCTGAACTCTCGTTACAATGTAGTCTTCCATGTTTACATCTCCTTCCTCTTGAGGCGGTATGCCAATCTCCACATATTTTTGACCTGATTTATCAACATAGAGTCTGGAATGTACCTTTGCCTTTTTCTTCCCCTTAGCTTTTGGAGGGGCTATCTCTTCAAGATCGAGTTCCTCTGGAGAGATCATTTTCTTTTTCCTCTTCGATACTTGAGATACCAACCAAGGGGGAAGAGAGGAAGTATGAGCTTTCTGACTAGCTGTCAACTCTTTTGTCATAGCTGCTTCTGTAGAAATGACTAGCATGGTGACATTTGGGGCAGTGTTTGTCATGACTACACTAGTAGATTGCACACCAAGTTGACCTTGCAAAGATTCATACATGAACCTGTTGAATTCAACTTCAAAAGTGATGTTATAGGAGGGAGATGACAAGCTGGGAATGGATGATGGAGGACTTGTCAAAATATCAACTAATTGTGTATCTGAAATTGATGGAGGAGTATCAAGTACGGTTGATGTTGTGGGAGGAATGGGGACGTTTACCGCATATATGGTTGATGTAGGAAGAGGTGATGTAGGAAAAGGTGGTGGAGTGTTTGGATTAGGAGGTGTGGGAGGAACATTTGAAGTTACGGGTGATGACGTGTGAGGTAGATCCTCAACAACATTATCACGTGGAGAAAGGATTTGTTCTTTGCCATATCCGAGTTCCTGTTTATCACCTTCTTGTTCTTCAGACTTTGGTTCACCTTCTTGCCCTTCAGACTCTTGTTCACCTGGGGAATCTTCTTCCTCATCAGAGTCTTCTTCTTGAGAATCTTCTTCTTTGGAAGATTCTTTGCTTGAATTTTCTTCTTCTTCAGAATCAATTTTTCTGAAACGGGCCCTTTTCCTTTTGGGCGAGATGTTTCAAATTCCATGGCTTTTTCTTGAACTACACGCGTATCCTTCTTGCCAACAGAGAATTTTATTGTAGGGCCTCTTCGGGAAGAAGAGGGAATAGCCGCTTGCTTATCTTTCGTGCAGAGTTCCTATTGTGGGTTGATTTATGCCCTGGGTATTTCTCTTTCTAACTCTGTCTTGAAGGCTTTCATTTGGAAACCATGTTTGTGTAACCACTCTGCAGTGTTAGCCAATATGGAGCAAGCCTCTCTCTGATGGAAACACATTCCTTCTTTGACCATTGTACTGCAGGCAAGGGTTTCCTAGAAACCTTGTCTTCATCATAAGCAACATTCATAATGTCACCAGGATCTGTGAAATCCTCTAGTAGATCAGCAACACCAAGATCCCTGATCTGTTGCATGGTTAGCCTGCAATAATCCATTTTGCGGATATCCTCTTCATCTCTGCAATCAACCCAGATGTCTTCAAAGCGGTATTTGTGCTTGTGATCCTTTTTCAATTTCTTTTTTACAGTTTGGAAATCGAAGTCAAATCTGGATTTAAAAGTCCGTTTGGTCATGACCTACATTTCTGCATAGACTGATTTGGCTTTTCGCACATTATTGATTGTATACCTACCAATCGTTAGTGGAAACTTGAAACCGGGTTTGTGGATCCTCATCTGTTCTTTGTGAAATGAAATTAGTTGTCTGCATAACTCCACAAGTACCCACTTGTCTGAGGGATATCTGGGAAGCATGTAAGGGAACCCAGTGCATCATTCTACCCTCATGTAAGTGAAAGTTGGAAATTGTAAGAATATGCACCCAACCTTGCCTCCCACTTTATAGGCCTCATTTGATACTCTCTTCTTTTCGAGAGCTAGATCAAAGCTGTATAGTAGAGGCGCGAAAAAAACATCTGTGACCCTTTTGAAATGGTGAAGACTCTCCTTTAGCTCCAATTGATAGAAGTAGTTATACACTGGTACGAAGTGTCGGCTCCCTTTTGTAGAAAGTCCTGGGAATTGTCTCATCATTGCTACGACATAAACCAAATAAGAAGTCATATAGAACTTCAAAGTGGTTGGTACATTTATCAGCTGCTCATGGATCTCATCACTGATTTGAGTTCCCCAGTCAATGTGAGCCTTCTTTCTCCGTATGATCCAGATGTATTTATACATCCATTCATGAAAATGAGATGATTCTAGTAAGCCTTTGACCTTGCTTAGGAGAGTGATCATGTCTCTGACATCCTCCTTGAAGTCACTTCGTGGAAGTCCTTTCGGCCATCTCGAGAAAGTATGCTTGGGTTCTTTCAACCATTGACTATTTATTAGGTTCTTAGCTTTATTGGGATCCGAGTCATAGACTTCCTTTGCCTGCTGAATAGACATCTCTATGTATTGTTCCATGTGTGGAACTCTGAAAACAATATCAGAGAAATCGGGATCAAGTCTCATTACCACCTATCTAGAGGAGTCTATCACACTTTTGCTTTCCCTGATGTAATGGGATGCAACTTGGAGGACGAACTCTATATTGTGTGTAATGGGATGCAACTTGGAGGACGAACTCTATATTGTGTGCAAAGGTCGGGAATGTAGACACGAGGTGTAGATTGCTGTATATGATGGCTCTCAGGGAGTCTTCAAGAGGCTTTTGTTTAGTCCTTTTCACAAAGTCTTCAAGGTCCTGATGACTGACCTCAGTGTCTTTTATTTCATCTACTTTGGAGAGCACCACTGTAGGTGGAAACACACCTTGATACTTATATTTCATCTTGCGCTCTTTTTTAAAAGACGAAGGAGTCGTCTTTGCTATCTTCTAGAAACAACTGGATCAAAAATGTCACCTTGAAGATGGCATTTCTGGAAAGAAATTGCAAAGATGATGAATCAACAGGCATTAGCAGGGAAAACAACATTGGGAAGCGTAAAGCGAGCAAATGATGTTGAGCGAGTGTGAACAGAGCCACTAGGCACATAAAACAATGCAGGAGCAGAGAAATGGGGTCCGGAGTGAAAATGGAGCAGTTTGAAATTGTATAAGGCAAAAACTGCCAAAAGTGTAGGAGCGCTGAAAAGCACTTGGAGAAGTGACTTTCAGGTGTAAGGGCGTTGAAAATTAGTGCCCTTACATGTCAAACATGTAAAATTGTCAAATGTGTCAGGGCGCTGAAAATCAGCACCTTGGCACTTTTAGCTTACTTAGAAACTTTTGGGAATTGTAGAGGCGGGTTTATTCAGCGCTGGTGCACTTGGAGGAAAATGAATTCCATGTAGGAGCGATGATTTTCACCGTTCCTACACTTGGAGTTAGTGTAAAAAATTGTCAAGTGCAATGGTGAATAAAAACACTACTTGGTGCAGGACTCTTGATGGTGCCACTGCCAAAATTAGACTTACTAAAAATAGCCAATGCCAAAAATAGTAAGTTAACTTCAAAACCTTCAGAAAGCCAAACTGAACACCCTCACTGCCCAAAATAGAAATAAGGATTGCAGATGAATGAACTGTTGCTAAAATGATACTGCTATAACTAGACTTACCAAAATAGCAAACTGCTATAAATAGTAAATTTGCAAAGCTTCATCTGAACAACATCTGAGTAACAAACAAGACTTACTATAAATAGTAAGTGTTTCCAAATGCCTTTTGTGGACAAACCAGGAAGCCAACATGACTTACTATAAATAGTAAGTACCTGGAAAAGTTGTCAGATAGAGATGCATGATACACCATTCTGAAGCTCTCTAAAAACCAAAAAATCTCCACCAGACATGCATAAAAAACTCTCGCATACAAGCCCTCAAAACTGCATCTAAAACCTCCTAAAAAATAGGAAACCCTAATTTTCAATTCTACTTAGCCTATGAGTTTCCAAAAATAGGCTAAATCCTCAAGAAGAGCATAGGGCTAAAATGGGGACATTACAAATATACAAGTTTTTATGTTGGAAATGAACAAAAAAACATGAAAATAGAGATAAAACTAGTAAAATGCCAATCTTATGTCTACCAAGCTCAACAAATTTTGATCCCCTAAAAATGAATAACATCCGACCTTTTATAGAATACAAGGCCTTAATTGATTACGAATGATGAATAGTCAAGATTCTTCCTCAAAAATCAACAGTAATAGATTAAACTCATCATATGGGTGATGCCAGTAAGGAATCACCGTTAGCTGCCATTTGAATTACCTGCAAAATGAACAATTTAACTTTATCAAATATCAAGTCATTGTAAAATTAATTGACATGTTCATATAAATTCATAACTTTGGAATCAACCAAATGCACTAATGGTTCCCGAACTCCAAATAAAATGTTCAATTTTAAGTCGCATTCACGTGAAAATGAGATTTATTCTTGTCTTAAACATTCATTTCCAAATTTTCATGTTTGCAAATTACCTCAAATGCTTTCTGGGTTTTGTTCCTCGTCTTCTCAACTTTCCAAATCATTTTGAATTTTAAATTCCATTAAGAAATGAGGAGATATCATTGATTTACTAAAACAACTTTTTCAAATTTTGGGTTTTTGAGAAATTTCAGGTTTTTTTGGGATTTGGGATTTTCGGGTTTTTTTAAGTGCAACTACATTTTCTTCCCTTAACACATAAAAAACCTCCTGAGCCATAACTTTCTTATTTTTAAGTATTTTCAAAAACTTCGAAAAGCAACCCATGTTATTTTTCAATGATCTTTACATTCGTGATGAAATCTCATCTCTCAGGTTTTTGAAAAATTTCGGATTTTTGGACCTCAACTTCACATTTTAGGATTTTAGGTTTTTTGCTACTAATGCACAATTTCTTCCCGTAACACATAAAAAACCTTTTGACCCTAACTTGCTTATTTTTTAAAGTATTTTCAAAAATTCAAAAAGTAATGCATGTTATTTTTCAATGCTCTTTCCACCCGTGATGAAATTTTAACCATTGAAAATACAAAATTTTGGATTTTGAGTTTATGAGAAATTTTCAAGTGTTTTGACTATTAGGGTAATTGAATTTGAGGTTTGGTGGACCTGAATAAACTGTTGATATTGCAAGGCAAGATAGACCTAAGCCAAAAATAGGGGGTCCTTATTTTGCCAAAAGCAAAATGGGGTGTGTTGTGAGACTACACAACAACTAGCAACCAAGAAAACAACAAAATTTAAAAATTATAAGAAATAAATGAAAATTTAAACATAGAATTTCCAATTTCAATAAATCCCAACTTGTTATCTAGCCACATAATAGTATAATTAACATAAATAACAAGATTTTCGAAGGAACTTAAGTGTGTGCATATGATTCATTCATTTCCTTGAAAAAGTAAGAAGCTAGCAAATACTTGTATTAAGCTGCATAGTTTGGTTTAACCTTTTTAGCCAACCTTGGATATTAGCTTGCTGCCAGCCAGATGTCTATAGCCCCGACAAGGTTATCTCTATAATTTTCCCAAACATAGCTTTACTGCTAGCTAGATGTCCATAGCCCTGGTAGAGATATTTGGATGACCTAAAGAGTTGAATTCTCTTTTAATATTTCTTTTTTTTATTTTTTCTTTTTTTCTTTTGATATTTCTTTTAAGTACTTTTATCAACTTGCTAGTATTGAAGCCTGCTGGTAGGTTGAGAATTATAGTGGTGGCAAAGGAAAACCTTTAGATTTTTAACTTAATACAAACATCCACTACCCCCCAAATAATTCAAAGAATTTTTTAAAGTGTGAATTTATATAATTCCTTGAATATTTTCATGTTACTCCCTGTTAAGTAGACCTTCATGAGGCATATCAAACAAATCAGATTTACTAAAATTACAAACTTATGCACAAATTTACCTTTATTTCCCGAATTAAAGAAATCATGTAGCTTTCAAAAGTTACAAGTTTGCCCATTCAGACATTTCAGAAAAATAAGAATTTCCAAAACAAGAATGACCAAAAACAAGAAAACAAAAGCAACTAACCCAAAACCAAAGGAAAACAAAAGTAAAAAAAACAAAGCAAAACCTAAAGCGGGAAAGCAGGAAAAACTTAAGCAAAACTTACTAACCTAATTATATACAAGAAAATCATCTAGATGGACATGACTTTTGATAATACATATTTACACCCAATTTACATATTTAGACAAAATGTTCAAGAGAATTAAGGCAGCAGTTAGGGTTCTCAGTCTGGAAAATTTATCCTTGTACTTTGAAAAATAATTTTCTGCTCTATTATTCTAATATTCAATAGAATAATCCCTAACTATTAGTAACTAAGGCAATTCATCATTCTCATGATGATCCAAATGCAAGCTATACATTTTGAATTTCCATAATCAAAATGAAAAACTTCAAAATTTGCACCAGGAAGGGAAGATACAACCTGATTGATCTCATGTTTAGGAGAACAAATTTGATTGTTGCTAGCTAGTCCTTCATTCAATAAATTCGAATTTTCATCTTAAGAAGGACGTAGTTCTTGATGAATCATTCCTTTTGCATTTGCAACATGTAAACAATTATATTCAACATTCAACAATCTATTGTGAAAATCATATTTATCATTCATAGCATAGATGGAAGACTCGCCAAAAACTTGCAAGTTTTTTTTCAAAACGAGTTTTTTGTGCAAGTACTTGCTTGTAAAAACTCGGACTCTTAGCAAAAAGAAACTTGTGGCTGGAATAAAGGCAATTTTGATTCATTTTTTTTAGTTTGTGTGGTTTTGAAGGTCTTAATTCGGATAGGGAGCGTGTCAGGGGTGCTGCTCCTGAACCCCGCGAAGGGCACTGCCCCTCAACCCCATTGGGGGCGTTGTCCCCAGATCCCCACAAGGGGCGTTGCCCCTCGACCTCGTTGGGGGTGTTGCCCCTAGACCTCCACGAGGGGCGCTGTCCCTCGACCCCATTGAGGGCGCTGCCCCTTGACCCCGCTAGGGGAGTTGCCCCCAGACCCTCACAAGGGGCGCTGTCCCTTCACCCCATTGGGGGCATTGCCCTCACACTCCCATTGAATTCATTTGATTTTCTAGGTACTCTCCAAGTCCAAGTTTTCAAGTTTGCATACAAGTCTTCATCTATAATATCGTCTAGTTCTACCTCTCCCCTAGTTTTCACTAGACATGGGAAAGAGGAAGATGTAAATTTGTAAAATCTATCAATATAGTATTTACTTTCATTTTTACAAAAACAATTTGCTATTTTCATTTTGTTTTAGAATATTAACATGAGCGCATTCCATATGAGGATGCCATTTTGTACCCAATTTGCTTTCAAATCAATCAAATATAGCTAGACTCAACTTTTTTCTTTTATGTACTCATTTATTGACTCATTGGATATATTTTAACATTGAATTTTGCAAAAAAGATGAGTTTTTAATGAAATTTAAGCAATTTTTTAAGTTACCAAGTTTTTTGCAAGTTTTTTCCGAACCGAGTTTTCCGGGCTTGCCGAGTACTTGCAATTGGCAAGTTTTGTAACTATGATTCATAGAATCTAAAGCATGGAAGTTTTTATTCTTTCCAAAACTTTTATGCAACAAGAAAGATGAATTCTCATCCATTTTCTTCATTAAATCTGCAAAATTAGCAACATCCTTTTCAACATCTTTATATGCTAACTTGGCTGCAATATTTATGTATGTTCCATTGTGCATGACTGCTGGACTTTCCTCTTCAAAAAGAAATTCAAAATCATCTTTAATTTCTTGTATGTCAGCCATATCTAAATGAAAATTTTCATCATTCAAGAATGACATAAAGAAATCTTAGAATGACATAAAGAAATCTTCTCTATTTGACTCAATTGATTATAAAGGTGAAACATCTTTTAGTAGGTAAGATAACTTTCCTATTTCAGCCTCCAATTGATTTGACATGTGCATATTTTTTACAGCATTGAAACTTTGTAAGTCTTCAACTTCCACTGTCTTTATCATTTGTTGATCTTCAAACAGTTTACTCCAGTTGTTTGGTAAAGTCTTCGACTGTATTGAGCTGCAACAATTCCTGCAATTCATTATCTAATTTACAAAAAATAGATAATACATCATTATTTATTTTATTTGTCACAACTTCTTTTGTTGCTGTTATAAATTTTTCTTCATTAATTTTATCTTTGGACTGATCTACCATTTGTTCACATTTTTTCATATGATTATTTATATCAGTCACTTTAAAAAAAGACTTTGTCATGATTTTAGACTTAGAATCAACTTTAGCTTGATCACTTGAAGATTTCTTTCTATACTCCTCAACTTCTTCCTGCTGAATTCTTTCTTTTCTTTGAGGAACTTCATACCTGTATACTTTAGAGAAAGGAATTAATTCTTTCAAAACTAGAGCTAATCTAGTTAAAAAAGTTGAGCAACAAACTTCACCATGCTCTGTAGTATTATGAATCGTGCAAGTTTTAGATAAACCAAAGTTAGACAAATTCTGAGGATAAAGCTTTCTATTCAAAATTCCTTGAAAGGAAGGAATATTACTCTGGAAATGATCTTCACAATAAGATTTTTTATATCTTTGATTTTCCATTTAAGCTCAGAATTTTTTTTTTTTTTTTGCAGTATTTTTGTTTTGGAATTAAATTTACAAATGCACTAATGTTTCCCGAACTCCAAATAAAATGCTCAATTTTAAGTCACATTCCCATGAAAATGAGATTTATTCCTGTCTTGAACATTCATTTCCAGATTTTCGTGTTTGCAAATCACCTCTAACACTTTCTGGGTTTTGTTCCTCGTCCTCTCAGCTTTCCAGCTCATTTTGAATTTTTAAATTCCATTAAACGAGGGAGATATTGCTGTTTTACTGAAACTGCTTCTTCATATTTCAGGTTTTTGAGAAATTTCAGGTTTTTAGGAAATTTCGGGATTTTGGGTATTCAGGATTTCTGGTTTTTTAAGTGCAACTGCATAATTTCTTCCCTAACACATAAAAAACCTCCCAAGCCATAACTTTCTTATTTTTAAGTAGTTTCAAAAATTCTGAAAAGCAACCCATGTTATTTTTCAATGATCTTTCCATTCGTGATGAAATCTCAACTATCAGGTTTTTGAAAAATTTCGGGTTTTCAGGTTTTCAGCTGCATATGTACAATTTCTTCTTGTAACACATAAAAAACTCCCCGAGTCCTAACTTGCTTATTTTTCAAGTATTTTCAAAAATTCCAAAAAGTAACCCATGTCATGTCTCAATGCTCTTTCCATCTGTGATGAAATTTTAACCATTGAAAATACCAAATTTTGGATTTTGAGTTCATGAGAAATTTTCAAGTGTTTTGACCATTAGGGTAATTGAATTTGAGGTTTGGTGGACCTGAATAAACTATTGATATTGCAAGGCAAGCTAGACCTAAGCCAAAAATAAGGGTTCCTAATTTTGCCAAAAGCGAAATGGGGTGTGTTGTGAGACTACACAACACTAACTTTTCAAACCTAAAAGTATCTGTTGATGACAGATTCAAGGATTTGTTAACTTTACAAAACTAAAACCTCTAGATCGCAATGCAAAATATTTAGATAAAGTGGTAAGAAGAGGGGGGATTACAAAAAGAGAAATTGATGAAAGATTGGGAATTTAAAGAAAAAACGAAAGAATGTAGAAGAAGACATAATAGAAAACATGTTCAATAACCTAGCCATAGACACAATTGAGACAATCAAGGAAGGATGGGAAAATTTGATATTATTTAATGAGATCTCTCTAACCAATGAAAAGCTATCTCCGAAACTAAAACGTCCACATGAAGAGGTAAACCCATTAAACAAGAGTCATCGCCTATGTTGGTAAAGACAAGAAAGTTAGAAATGAAGGAAACTACTGCAATATGCAAATCTGAAAATTATACTGTAGAATATTAATGGATAGTTAATCTAATATCAACTAGCAACAAAGAAAATCAGCAATACTCAAGAGCCATCTGTTAGATTTAAGATCAGAAATGAAAGCAATCAGAAAATGCAATACATAAGACAATGAACACAACAAGATACCCTGGGAAAACCCTCCTACTCGAGGGAGAAAAACCCAGCAAATATATCTCCTATATATTGAAGGAATAAGAGCAGAAATCTGCTTACAACTTAGGCGCAACACAATGCCGAATTTGATACAATGAATAATAGCACCTCTCCTAGATGCAAAGATACAAATGAATATGTTTGTCCTTGAAATCGGTTTGCTGCTACAAAATGATTATCTGCTGCTACAAAATGATGATTTGCTGCTCAAGTATGAACTTCTTCTAGGAATGCGAATTATGATGAATGAACTTGATGATCAAATGAATGATCATCACCTTGTATTTATACAAAACTAGGTGACTCTTCATTTGTGTTGGCCTCTTTTAAGAAACAAGGTGACTCTTCATAAAATTATTATATATAGCAAGTCTGACTTGCCTTGGCATTATTTATCCATCATTTTTAAATTTGTGAGAAAGATATCTCCCACTGCTATAACATCAACACTCCCTCTTAGCTAGGGAGGTATCTTTCCAGATATCCACGTCATGGAGTCTCTCAACATGACGCCCACAATGGCTACACCCATTTGTAGAAAACTCAAAGGTTCATCACGGAGTCTCTCAACGTGATGTCGTCATGGAGTCTCATCTCAGTCATAGAGATGAACAAGGGTTCGCACCTCATATTTCTCCGTCTCAGAGAAATATACACTACAAGGGCTTTCACCTCATATTTCTCCGTCTCAAAGAAATATACACTATAAAGGCTTTCACCTCATATTTCTCCATCTTAGAGAAATATACATTACAAAAAATCTTCATGATGATGTGACTCCCTTTGGAGCTCCAAGTACTTGCATCAACCTCCTAACCTCCTCGTCCAAGATTGTCTGCAATGCTTGCCTTAGAGGAGCAGTTTCCAATGCACACTTCCGGCACTATTGAATTGCTCGAGTCCAGGACTATCCTCCTTGGCCTCTTCCCAAATCACCCTATTCTAAATAGGTTTGCGGAGCTACCAATGTCAAATCCAGATTAACTGTCTTGTGCAATTCTGTTCTTAGCTGCTGAAGAGGTCTTCCAAGGATTTTGCACTTGGCCTTGCAACAATGCAACCTTCACTTCTTCTTAGTGAGTCACATAACTCCCTCTTGATCCTTGCCTTAGAGATTTCAAAGAAATCCTTTGGAAGTGAACTCCCCTCCATTGACCTATCTCATAACCTTAATCCTTTTCCTGGACAAGTTCTCAACTCGTGCCTTGAATTCTTTGAATTTGAATCCCTCTGAATGTCATTTCCTCCTCTTCGAAGAAATTGATTGACTTTAGAATAAGAAACCTTTTGAATCAACTTTAGAGCTAGGATCCTTCTGAGATGTCCCTATGTCAATTTCCGCAGTAGAAACATGTTGTGTAGACCTTAATTTGCAATCTCGAGCGAAGTGACCATACTTGTCACACCTGAAGGCTGAAACATTGAATGTGAGAGAGATCCTTCTTCTTCTTCGGTTCTAGGGCAGAATTTGATTCTTAGTCTCTATTCCTCTTTCTTCCTTTGCCTCTTTCTCTAGAAGTATGTGTAGCAAGAACTTGATTTTCTACATCATGATGGTTTCACCCAATTCCTCGTGCTGCCAAGCTGGACTCTTCTTGAATACAATCAGCTCGAAGACGATCAAACTTGGGCAACTTGGATCTCCCACTGATGCTCTGAATAAAGGGTTCCCAAGATTGAGGAAGACCATTTAGTGCCAACATAACAAGACCTCTGTCTGCAATTATATCCCCAATAGCGCTCAACTAATCTCTCAAATCAGCAATCTTCATAAAGAATGAGATGACTGAATCATCTCTAGCCATTTTTAAATGGTGAAGTTGTCTCAAAGCAAGGGCTCTACTGGTGTTGTTGATCTCATACAATCCTTTTAGAGTATCAAACATTTCTTTAGCTGTCTTCAACTTGGAGATGATCGGTACTAGGTGATTCTCACAGAGTCTATCATGATCTTTCTAGCCTTTGTGCCATTTTTCTTCCACTGGATTTTCTCACTATCATCGGAAAGCTTGGGCATATCACTTTCCAAAAAATCAAGAAGATCATTCTCCTCTAATGCAATGAGTACCCTGGGTTTCCAAGAGTTGAAGTTTGAAGCTCCATCAAGCCTATCTTCTACCTTGACACTGCTCACCATCTTCTTTTTCCGCACAAATTCACCTTCAAAGATCTGCCCTAAGGTTAGAAATAATTTGAACCTTAGATCCGCGATACTTCAAGATCTGCCCTAGATGAAAAGTTGACTTGACTGCTTAAACAAATCTGATCAAATCTTTTCTTAGACCCGCTCTGATACCATGTTAGATTTAGGATCAGAAATGAAAGCAATCAGAAAATGCAACACATAAGACAATGAACACAACAAGATACCCTGGGAAAACCATCCTACTCGAGGGAGAAAAACCCAACAAATATATCTCTTATATATTGAAGGAATAAGAGCAGAAATCTGCTTACAACTTAGGCCCAACACAATGCCAAATTTGATACAATGAATAATAGCACCTCTCCTAGATGCAAAGATACAAATGAATATGTTTCTCCTTGAAATCGGTCTGCTGCTACAAAATGATGATCTGCTGCTACAAGATGATGATGTGCTGCTCAAGTATGAACTTCTTCTAGGAATGCGAATTATGATGAATGAACTTGATGATCAAATGAATGATCATCACCTTGTATTTATACAAAACTAGGTGACTCTTCATTTGTGTTGGCCTCTTTTAAGAAACAACGTGACTCTTCATAAAATTATTATATATAGCAAATCCGACTTGCCTTGGTATTATTTATCCACCATTTTTAAATTTGTGAGAAAGATATCTCTCACTGCTATAACATCTACACCATCCTCATAACATAGATATTTTACGTGGAGAAAACCCTTTCGAATAAAATACTCCACGAGAAAAGAGGACAAGTTTGTATGATCTGCAAAAGAGATTACAATATATTCAACTTCCTTAAATCCTACATCTAATCTGACATCTGTGTATTTATAAAACTTCTCATAATGTCTCCATCTTAAACTCTCAATATACAGATTCATGGAGACCCAAAATACCGCCATAAAACATTACCATGAGTCAAAAGAAGGTTCCAAAATACCATGGTAAAAATCCATACTACCTTTACATACTAAACATAGTCTCTCACATGACTCTTACACCCTCTTAGATGTTGGCATAAAATCCCTAGAAAACAAGAGATGCTCTTACATGCGTTAGAGACTATCAATAAATTATGCAAAGATTCTCTTATATGTGTCATAATTTGTCATAAATAATCCATCCAACATGGTTCTCATGTCTGAAATGATCTCCCCTAGTTTTAGCTCTCATGTAATTGTCATAAAATTTGTCATAACATCCTTAAAAATAGGCTTTCCATGTTAGACCCCTAAATGGGCATCTTTTGACAACTAATAATTTATTTTTCAAGGCATCGACATGTGGCAAAAGTGCCAACTCAAAAACTCACTCTCCTCTTTGATGGAGCACAAATATTTGATAATGTAAATGCCAAATATCTACGGGAAAATGTAGAATAATAATAAATAAATATCTTAGGAATTTCCAAAGTTGAGACACCTTAATTCCCAACAAAGAGGAGTGCTTGCAAAAGGTATATTTAGTGATTCAAGTTGAACAATAGGAAGACAACAACAAGAATTTGTAAGTGATTGTGAGTAGATATTAGGAAGTGATTTCTTTCAGATGGAATTGGCAAGAGACAAAGGTAGGGATAAGAGACTAGTAAGATATAAAGATTGTGGTAAGAAAGTTAGAATATTGAGGGATAAGAAATATACATACTCAAAAGTAGAGGAAAGAATTCCACAAAAAAGTAGGGAGAATCGCCATATGACTGTGACTTTCAAAGGAACCTACTACTAATATGGAACACACCATGAAACTACAAATTTTTGGCAAGGACACCACCAGAGCATTTGAACATATCTTTGTGTTGGCATGGAGAAGGAATGGGACTTGCAGCAACCAAGCCAAACTTTATGATTTTGTAGGAACACTAAGGAATGATGCTCTTAAATGGTATGTGAAGAAGTACCCACAACACGATAAAGAATGGTAGGACATAAAGGAAAATATTTGTCTAACTTTTAATCTCCTAAGGTTCTATTTGAAAGTGTTAGTAAGATGAGAGAGGTGATGCAAAAGTTTGCAAATCTTGCCGAACCTTAAGAAATGCCTATTTGTAGTACCATTCGGCATTACTTAGTTATATTATATGTAAGGAAGGCTTGATGATAGGCTAGCTAAAGGTGACAATAATCTTGAAGGTTCTACCTAAAATTGTAATGGAAGTAAAAACATTCCTAGGATACATTGGCTATCATTGGAAGTTCATTAGAGGATTTGCTACAATTGCTAGACCTATATAGAAATTGTTGAAGAAGAAAACTAGCAAAACATCTTAACATTTGATACATTGAAAAAGAAGATAGTAGAGGCTCCAATTCTAGTATTTCCAGATTGGAGTATTCCATTTCATGTACATGTTGATGCCTTTGACACCACAATTGGAGTTTTATTAGCGCAACCAAGGGGGACTATCATTCGATTCCATCTGCTAGACACAAACTCTTGCAAATTGAAATAAATCATACAACAATAGAGAGATAGGCATTAGCCATGGTCTATGTGCTACATAAATTTTGCCACTACTTATTATCCACTCCATTTATATTCTTTATAGACCACAAGCCGCTAAAGTACCTAATGAATAGACTAGTTATACAAGGAAGAATTTGTAGATGGCGATTATTCTTCTAGGAGTTTGAATTCAAAATCATGGTAAAACTAGGCAAGGCCAACCAAGGGCTTGATTATCTATCTAGAATTGACATAGGAGAAGAGTCAAAACCTATTGATGAAGAATTACTTGGCCCAAACTTATTCCAAATAAATCCAGTATCGAAAGAGCTTATTGAGGTAGCATAGTTATTGTCCATAGGTCGATTCCTAGAGAATAGCTCTAGAAATGAAAATAATAGATTATCGTGAAGGTCATTGTCTTACATCTTGATTGAAGGAGAATTGCATAGAATAGGAAGAGATGAGATTATAAGAAGAGTAGTGTTTCAACATGAGAGAGAGAATATCCTAAGAGAAGCCCATGAAAGGATATTAGGAGGACATAACTTTGGTGAGGCACAAGAAGGAAGGTAATGTTGATAGGATTGTGATGGCTCACACTTTTTAAAGATGCAAACCCATATTTAAGGAAGTGTGATGTATGCCAAAGGATAGGAAAACACATTGCAAGAGATGAGATGCTATAGCGACCTGTATTAGCTCAAGTACCTTTTGAAAAGTGGACTATAAATTTTATTGGACCCATTGATCCCTCGACAAGAAAGTCAAATGCAGTATTCATTATAATAGGTTAGAATATCTCTCTTGTGATGTTGAGATTGAAACAACAACAAATTGTATTGCAAAGATAGCAGCAAAATTTATATATGAAAATATCATGACTAGGTTTGTCTATCCTCTTCATATAACAAGTGATTAGGGTAAACATTTCATAAATAGGACAATTGTGGAGCTCTTGGATGACTTTATGATCACTCACAAGAGAAGTAGTCCGTACACCCTCAAGCCAATGGAGCAAGTGGGGCTCTAAATAAAATAATAGGCACCTCATTAACTAAAATGTGCAATAATAATATTATTGACGAGGATGTGAAGATACCATCTGTGCTATGGACCTATAGAACAACTTAGAAAAGATTAACCAGGTTTTGGCCCTTTGAATTAGTGTATGGAGTTGATACATTTTTACCTCTATGATATAATATACCAAATTTGAGGACCAATATAACTTGCGACTAAATGAGGAAGAATAGGTTTGACTCTTTTGCTTGCAGTAAGACACTAGTTAGATTTTTTTAGAGATTCTAAAGTTATTCTATGGTCCAAGTTTGTTCCATTGTCCCTTGCAAGAGCCATTGTTAGGACCAAAATTGGTACCCTTAAGAAACTTTGTATTACATGTTAGATTTATAGTTGGTATCCTTATCATGTTAGTCAAGTTACTCTTCACATCAATTTGTCAAGGTATGAAGATCATGGCCTAGTTTGTCTATTGACAAGAGTTCACACATCATTTGTGGATGAGGAAAGAAAAAATACTTGTCAAACTTTCAAAGGATGAAAGGCGAGGACATGTTTGGGGAATAGTTTTAAAAGTCCCTTCAAAACTCCATTCAAGCAAAACATATGTGAGTGGTGATGCCATGAGGGGAAGAAGCTCAAATGGCTACTTTTGTTGAAAATGGCAATAAGGAGAAATGCATTCATCTCAAGGAAGGATCACATCTTTTTAGTGGCATATTGCTAGTTTGAACTCCAATTTTAGTGGGAATGGCATAAAGAAGTCATGCCAAAGTGGATAAAGCCTATGAGACTTATGCTAAATCTTGGAGGTGGAGTTGTGTAACTATGTCACATTTCCAATGGCATTATTGCCTGGTGAAAATGGTGATTTAGATGGCGGTCATACCTAAAGTGTGACCTGCAAAGAAAGAAAGTAAATTTTTAAGTTGTGTTGCACTTTTGTAATTGGCATAACTAGTCCAAAAGCACAACTTATGTGGCTAAGTGGGAGGAAAAGTGCAACAAGAGCAAAGCAAGATTTTACTTAGTATGAAAGTTGCATCTTTCAAGTGACAATGCTAATGAGAAGTGGTGATTCAAGAGGTGAAATCATCAAAAAGGCATGACCAAGGTGGCTAGGTGAGTGGAGATCTGCAATTAGCAAGTTAAATTGAAGTTTAATGAATAAATCACACTTTTGGCATGGCTATGCCACTTTAAAGTTGTGACTCAATTTGCAATAATGGTTAGAAAGTGCGATAGTTGAAAAACTCATGTCAAGTCATGCTTTCTTAGTGGCAATGTGTGATGGTGGCAAAAAAATGCAACTAGCTGAAAAAAAATCCTAAAACATAAGTTGCAATCGCAATTCTTAGTGGCAATGCCAACCTTAGGGTGCAACCATAGTGGTGATGATGTCAGAAAAGCAAAACATTAGTAAATTTGGCACATTTTTTATGGTGATGCCACAAAAGAAAAGCAACTAGGGTGACAAAAATGCGTGACTTTAGTAAATTTCACAAATTTTCTATGGTGATGCCACTAAACAAAGGCAATTGGGTGGGAATGATGGTAGGAAAATGTGACTAGTTTGTTAAGTCATTAAAAAATAGCATTGATGCCAAAATTGAAAGATTTGAAAGCAAAAAGTGACTAATAATGAACAACCCTTGACATAAGCGAGGGCAAAAATTAGTGTTATAAAGCAATAAAGCAGCACGTCTCACACATTCATTGATTTAGATACCCAGATTAAAGAAATAAAGAAAATATTAAAACAAAAGAGAGCATTTCCAGGCTATTTTAGTGTCTATTGCCTCTTTTTAGAAGGATATAGATAGAGTTGATAAAAAAAAGTAGCTTTAGAGCCTTATTTTATCATTCTTTTTTTCCTAGAAGCTTCTCTTAGAGAGCTTATAAATAAGTCCCTTGAACACACTGAATGCAATGGGATTTTGTATTAGGCTTATGTAGCAGAAAGTTTCATTCAAGTTGAAGAGTTAGATTATTGTGTTGTAATTGTGAGAATTTGTCAAGTTAGTAATAAAGAAGATTTGTGTTTAAATTTGCATGTCATGTATCTTCTATTATTTGGAGTAGCTTCGTATGCTTTTGGATTATTGTTCCTTTTCAATCTCATACTTTGTTCATTGCTATCATTGGTATTGTTTCCCTTGTTCAAATCCAATATTTTTGTTGATACAAATTTGTCGATCTTTGCTTTATTTAGTATATTGTTGTTTGGTTGTATAAACAAAAAAACTTGTGGCAAGATAAGTATTTTTCAGTCTTGTCCTTTTACTTGCAAGACCTAAAAGATAGGTCTAGATTATTTTCAAGCATTTACTTTCATGCAAAACCATCAAAAAATAATTTTTTTAGTGTGCATAAGTAGCAATCTACTTTATTTGTTTTTTAGATTTTAGGAGTAGATTAAATCAGTGAACTTCCCTTGCAAATTTGAAGAGAGGATTTCCTCACACATTGTTTTGTTTTGTATTGTCATGATAGTGATAGTTAAAACTAATAGTTTTTGTTGCCCATTGTGGGGCACGAGTTGCATAAAGTTATCATTTCATGATAAATAACCATCTGAGCTCCTCAAGCTCCTATTTTGCAGCTAATCTAAATTAGTTTGAATAGGAACAAGAAGATATTCTAATAGTTTTTGGCGACTCTACTAGGGAATGGGATACAACAAGCCAAGCTTGCAGCTGGAACACCACCACTCTTACTATTAGGGGAAGCCACCATTGGTCCTTTGGCACTCATAGTTTGTTGTGATTTCTTGCTAGGCTCAAGAAAAAATTCTCAAAATTCTATGGTGATGACATGGAGGAGGAGGAGGAGGAGGAGGAGGAGAAGGAGAAGAAGAATTTGGTCCATGTCAAGTTTATAATGCTGTGATGATCCACCACTCTGATGATCTTGTTTCTCTGAATTTGAAGGTCTGATTTTTTGTTTGGCCTGTATTTCTCTTTTTATGTGTTTGCGTTTTTGCCAGTAAAACTAGGAAAGAACTAAGAAGCATATACATAAAGGAAACTCAAATAACTAAGCTACTGAAACAACTTGAGTACATTGCACATTTACTGTCCAAATATAGTTTCTTCATTACATAAGAGAGTACATAAGATGGATAGCTTACATCATATTCGAAACTAACTACATCAAAATCCATACATTAACTTACAGCCATACAGCACTGTGAATAGTGTTTTGCTACAGTAGTAACCCTCACTAAATTGCTCACACCCGCTGCAATACAGATTTCTCCCACCAAAATCCGAATTGGAAGACTTCCTAGGGCAAGGGCGCCCCCTTTAGATGAAGTTGCAGCCTTGTATGAAGGGCGTTTCTTTTCCTTATGCTGTTATAAACCCTCAAGAAAGGGCGGCTGGCTGTAGCTCTCCAAAACAGCTCCAAAATACCACAAAAAGCGAGCAGCTCTTGTACAATCGAGATTGGAGACGACGGCAACCCAAACTACTCGAAGCCAAACTCAAAACAACTTGCAAACAGCAACATAGATCTCCAAAAGAGCAGCAAAATAACAGATCAACAACTTTAAGGTGGTGTTTCACACCCTCAAGCGCTCCAAATGACGAACCAAGCCCCACCAGGCTCACCCACTGCAAGAAACAAGGAACCCTAGTCTCCTTCTTCCTCCAAGCTTCACTCCCAAGTTTTCTTCAAGCCAAATGATCATCTAATGAAGAAGTTCAAACTTTCTCTCTTGCCTTTTATAAATTTACAAAGGAAACACTATTCATTAAAGTGAACACTATTCACTTAAGTTGTAACATTTTTCACTTTAGTAATGAATAGTAACTTAAAAATAAAAAGTGACCCTTTCATATTAAAACACATGGTCCCTACGCCGAGGATAGTGAAATAAAAGGTGAATATTTTTAAATTAAGCACCAATATCATGCCAAACGCCACAATTCACCCTGCCACCATGCTCCGGAGATCAACACTGAAGTTTGACGACCAAGTGCACGTCCAAGTGACCCTCTATCCAGAACCGTTAGCCTACGAGGGTCGACATAATAGGCTAATCTACTGATGTCCAAGAGCCTAATTAGAAGGGGACATCACAATCTGCCCTCCTTGAAATTGCTTGTCCCCAAGCAATCTCAACTCTGGATGCTGTAAAATGTCCTCGCTCTCCCATGTAGCATCCTCTACCGGCAAATCCTTCCATTTGATTAGATATTCCCTGACGACCCGCCTCCGCAACTGCCTCTCTTTGACTTCTAAGATGGCCTCAGGTACCAGAATCAATTTCCCCTCATCATCCAAGGGTGGTAAGGCTGTGGAAGGAACAACGCGATGTCCCAATGCCTTCTTGAGGCGTGACACATTAAACACATTGTGTACCTTACTATCTGCCGGAAAGTCCAACTCATAAGCCACCTCGCCTACCCGTCCAATGATCCTGAATGGTCCATAATATCGCGGCTTGAGTTTCTCCACACCACTCTTCCGGAGAGTTGACTGGCGGTAGGGCTGTAGCATCAAATACACCATATCCCCAACCTCAAAAGATTGTTGAACTCTTCTCTGGTCTGCATACTGCTTTTGCTGATTTTGTGCCTTCTGAATGTTCTCACGGAGAGGTCTCATAATATCCTGGTTCTTCTGTAAAAGATCCCAGCACTGGGCACTCTATTGTCACTCAACAACAAATCAAGAAAGTTGGGTGCCTCATACCCATATAACACCATGAATGGGGACATCTGAATTGACATGTGGTGCGTGGTATTATAACAGTACTCACAAAGATGAATCCACTTCACCCAACCCTTTTGCTGCCCTGCTATATAGTTACGGAGATATCTTTCCACCCATTTATTAACAATCTCTGTCTAACCATCTGTCTGCGGGTGGTAGCTAGTGCTTGGAGTAAGCTTGGTCCCACATAGCTTGAATAGCTCCTGCCAGAAGTGGCTCAAGAACCGACTATCCCTGTCGTTGACAATATTCCGGGGTAGCCCATTCAATCTGAACACCTCACGAAAAAACAATTCTGCTACCTGTGTAGCTGAATATGTAGTGGCTATCGAGAAGAAATGAGTGTACTTTGTGAGGCGATCAACAACTACATAGATACAGTCTCTACCCTGGGCTTTCGGCAAGCCTGTAATGAAGTCCATCGACAAGCATTCCCACTTCCTGTCAGGAATTGGAAGTGGTTGAAGCAACCCAGCAGGATAGGTATGCTCCTGTTTATTCTGCTGACACACAGGACACTCTCTGACATATCGAAGGACATCTGACTTGATTCCTTTCTAGGTGAAACGATCTCGAACCCGCCTGTAAGTTTTTGAAATATCCCGGATGTCCGGCCATGGGTGCATCATGAAAGGTCCTCAATACCGTGTTCTTCATTTTTGATCCTGGGGTCAAGAAAATCCTTCCTTTGTAAATGATAAGATCATTTACAACTGAATATTTGCCATCTTGCACTGTACCCTCAACGATGCCAGAAGCCCAAGAGTCTTTGGCATACTTTGTTGGTATCAAATGTCTCTAGTTCTTTGAAATCTCAACCATGGAACTTAAATGTGGGCGGCGAGACAAGGCATTAGCAACCACATTTTGGGACCCTTTGACGTAGGCGATGTCAAAGTCATATGATTGCAATTTGCTCACCCACTTCTGCTGACGATCGTTGAGATTCCGCTATCCTAGGAAATGCCTCAAGCTGTTATGATCGGTCTTAATGCAAAATTTGCTGCCCACAAGGTACTGCCTGAATTTGGCCAACGCATTCATGATGGCCAACATCTCCTTGTCATAGATGCTATAACTTCTCTCTGGTCCTCTTAACTTCCTGCTTTCAAATGCTATCGGATGCTTGTCTTGCATAAGGACGGCGCCAATCCCTTCACTCGAAGCGTCACACTGAAGCTCGAAAGG
The DNA here is from genome assembly GCA_007115665.2 of Sequoiadendron giganteum. Taxonomy (NCBI): domain Eukaryota; kingdom Viridiplantae; phylum Streptophyta; class Pinopsida; order Cupressales; family Cupressaceae; genus Sequoiadendron; species Sequoiadendron giganteum. Next base: position 258,928,102 of record CM021103.1, read on the forward strand.
TCTAGTGAAATCTGGTAACGCAAGGACAGGACAAGTAGTCATCAGCTGCTTAAACTTCTCAAAACACTCTTGCGCCTCAAGAGTCCAAACGAATGCCCCTTTCCTTGTCAAGTCTGTAAGTGGCGCTGCATGACGTGAATATCCACTGACAAATCTGCGATAGAAGCCACACAAGCCCAAAAATCCTCTAAGCTGAGTAAGATTCTCGGGAGTAGGCCACTCTATAATAGCTCTGACCTTGTCAGGATCCATACGCACACCCTCTGCACTAATAATATGACCCAAGTACAACAACTCCGTCATACCCAGATCACATTTTGACTCCTTGGCATACAAGGACTCCCTATCAAGAATACTTAGTACCGTATCCAGATGGGCAACATGCTCCTCCCAAGCCTTACTGTATACCAATATGTCATCAAAGAAAACAAGTACGAACTTCCTCAGTTGTGACTGGAAGACCCTATTCATGGTGGACTGGAATGTAGCAGGGGCATTGGTCAGCCTGAATGGCATAACCACAAACTCAAAGTGTCCACAATGACAATGAAAGGCTGTCTTCTCAATGTCCTGTTCCCTCACACGAATTTGATGATACCTCGATCTCAAGTCTATTTTTGAAAACCAGCGAGCACCATGTAGCTAATCTATTAGCTCATCAATCCGGGGAATAGGATGCCTGTTTTTGATCGTCTTTTTGTTCAACAATCTGTAATCAATACACATCCGCAATGTTCCATCCTTTTTCTTCACTAACACAACGAATGAAGTGAATGGTGACTTACTAGGCCTGATATGTCCCATAGCGAGCAGCTCCTTAATTGTTTTCTCTATTTCATGCTTAAGTCGCTTAGGATGCCTGTGAGGTGTGACAATCACGGGCTTAGCGCCCTCCTCCAACTCAATGATGTGTTCGGTACCACGGTCGGGTGGTTTACCAGGTGGAATCTCATTGAACACCTTAGTGTGTTTAATCCTCAACTCTTGTATGTCTGGATGATAGACTGGGGTTTTCTGCTCCTCTTGTGATGGCATCAACATGCACTCTGCTGCCCACTCAATCATGTCGTGTCGCATGAGTTTCTCCATCCTATTGAAAGATATCATTCTGAAATTACTATCCTTGATGGCCTTCAACACATGATTCCTCCCGTCCACTTTAAATCTCATCTCCATATCATGAAGGTTAAGGGTAAATTCTCCAATGTCATGAAGCCATTTCATCCCTAGAACCATGTCGGTGTCTCCCATATTCACCACATAAAAATCGGCCTTAAAGTCATAATTACTCAACCGCATAGGGAGATCTGAAACCATCCTATCACACTTGAGAGTGTAGCCGTCTGTGACCTTTACTCTTATGCCCTCAAATTCCTCAGTTTGAATCCCACACCTCTCAACTAGCCTAGCATCAATAAAATTATGCGTGGCCCCTGTATCCAACAAGGTAATGATCTTTTTCCCAACTAGGACCCCTCGCATTCTGAAAGAGCCCTCTTGCTGTATGCTAGTGAGACGTGCTTCTTGAAGCTTAACCTCCTCCTCTGTTTCTGCTTCATTTTCAACCTCATTTTCAGATTTTTCTACCTCAGATTCCTCATGCTCATTGTGCTGGTCTGATTTCTCAGATTCAGAATCCTCATAGAATGCCCACATTATTCGGTTAGCCTTTCCCTTAGGCCTTAAAGGACAGTCGTGGTTTGCATCATAGGGTCCTTTGCAATAGAAGCACAACTTCTTCCTGCGCAAGTCCTCTATGGTTTCTCTGTCAAACGGAGCTACTGATTTCCCCTTGGAATATGAGTTTTCCTTCTTCTTAGGAAATGATTTCCCGTCCTTGTATGAAGATGATACTTTTGAAGAGAACTTACTTTGCGGAGCTGCAAGTTCCATGCTCCTAGCTTTTTTCATGGCTTCCTGTAAAGTCGGGGGATCAAAAGCTTTGATCCAACCTCTTAACGGTCGATAGACCTTCGATGAATAAGACGACCAATCTTCTTTTTGAGATGTTGGGAACCATAACTGCTAACCGCTGGAAATCGCCTATATATCCCTCCAAACTCCCAACTTGCTTGAGTTGAGTTAGGTCTCTGAAATAGATTTCCGGATCTTTCTTGTCAAAGCGTTCAACCAACCTATCGATGAACTCCTGGTAAGAAGTGATGCGGTTATGCTGCAATGTGACCATCCCATGATACCACCAATCATGGGCTACTCCCTCCAAATGCAAGGTGGCGTACTTAATTGTGTCCTCCTTTGCCATTGGTCGAAGAGTCAAGAACGTATCCAGCTTGTGGACCCAAGACTGTGCTGTGATCTTACCACTGCCATCGAATGTAGGCAAGGCGAGTTTACTAGTGGCATGTTTTAAATCTCTATTCTGATTTCGAGGCCTCCTATCTTGCCTTGTCCTGTAATGCTCTCGTCGTTGACTTACAAACCTGTCGAAGCTGATGCGCTCCTTGACCTATGGTGTCAATAACTCCCATTCATCGTTTGCTGCCATGATATTATTTGCAAACACTGACTCACCCTCTTCTTCCACATTTTCCTCTTCAGGTTCATTTGTCAAAAAGGTAGGACGTGTGGGCCTATCAGCAGTACAAACAGGTGCTCATTGTGCCCTGGGTGTCCCCACAATGCTCCTGTTATCATCAGGTATCTGGTTTTGCTTTCCTTGAGTGTTCATTTGTTGTAATTGTGCCATAAGTGCTTGTACTGCCATTGCTACCTGTTCCTGCCCAGCTACCAGATGTCTAAGAATCTCACGGTCATCTTGGTCCTCATTATGTCCCCTATTTCCTCCTTCATTTCTGGGTGGACTTCCATTTCCCCTGTCTCCCATTGTGGCCTGTTCTATATCAGCAAACTGATTTCTTCGTTGGCCTGCTCTTTGACGGGTATAATATCTGTGAGGGCCTACTTCTTGTGGCTGCATGAGAACTTTAACCCTCCAGGATGGCAGGATCAGAGCTCTGATACCACTGTGATGATCCACCACTCTGATGATCTTGTTTCTCTGAATTTGAAGGTCTGATTTTTTGTTTGGTCTGTATTTCTCTTTTTATGTGTTTGAGTTTTTGCCAGTAAAACTAGGAAAGAACTAAGAAGCATATACATAAAGGAAACTCAAATAACTAAGTTACTGAAACAACTTGAGTACATTGCACATTTACTATCCAAATATAGTTTCTTCATTACATAAGAGAGTACATAAGATAGATAGCTTACATCATATTCGAAACTAACTACATCAAAATCCATACATTCACTTACAGCCATACAGCACTGTGAATAGTGTTTTGCTACAGTAGTAACCCTCACTAAATTGCTCACACCCGCTGCAATACAGATTTCTCCCACCAAAATCCGAATTGGAAGACTTTCTAGGGCAAGGGTGCCCCTTTTAGATGAAGTTACAGCCTTGTATGAAGGGCGTTTCTTTTCCTTATGTTGTTATAAACCCTCAAGAAAGGGCGGCTGGTTGTAGCTCTCCAAAAGGCGGCTGGTTGTAGCTCTCCAAAACAGCTCCAAAATACCACAAAACGCGAGCAGCTCTTGTAAAATCGAGATTGGAGACGACGGCAACCCAAACTACTCGAAGCCAAGCTCAAAACAACTTGCGAACAGCAACGTAGATCTCCAAAAGAGCAGCAAAATAACAGATCAACAACTTTAAGGTGGTGTTTCACACCCTCAAGTCTATCCAAATGACAAACCAAGCCCGACCAGGGTCACCCACTGCAAGAAACAAGGAAACCCTAGTTTCCTCCTTCCTCCAAGCTTCACTCCCAAGTTTTCTTCAAGCCAAATGATCATCTAATGAAGAAGTTCGAACTTTCTCTCTTGCCTTTTATAAATTTACAAAGGAAACACTATTCATTAAAGTGAACACTATTCACTTAAGTTATAACATTTTTCACTTTAGTAATGAATAGTAACTTAAAAATAGAAAGTGACCCCTTCATATTAAAACACATGGTCCCTAGGCTGAGGATAGTGAAATAAAAGGTGAATATTATTAAATTAAGCACCAGTATCATGCCAAACGCCACAATTCACCCTGCCACCATGCTTCGGAGATCAACACTGAAGTTTGATGACCAAGTGCCTGTCCAAGTGACCCTCTATCCAGAACCATTAGCCTACGAGTGTCGACATAATAGGCTAATCTACTGATGTCCAAGAGCCTAATTAGAAGGGGACATCACAAATGCTATTAATGATACACATGTGTGAATGGGTGTAAGAATGTGGTATATAACATTAGTTGCTATTCTCACTAGGCATGACATGAATTGTGAACATTATCATTTATGTATGCAATTTATGATATGAATACTTTTTCACTTTATAAGAGTAGATACCTTGATGCTAGTCCTTGCATGATGTGTAATATCTTTTTAGTGATAGTAATGGATGTAATGTCCCCTTCTCAACAGTAATCTTGGAGGTGACCGTTAGTCTATTCCTGAGACCTGTAGGCTACTCGGAAGTGGAAATTAGGGTTTCCTATTCTGGTGGAGGTTGTTTTAGTTATTTTTGAAGGTTGCCCTTGGAATTCCGAAGTTTTGTTTGTGGATTCTTTCTTGGTTTTTTGAGAGCTTCACAACGGTATAGCTGGCTTGTTGTTCTGAACAACTTCCCAAATTTATTATTTTTAGTAAATTCTATTTCTGGCAGTGGTTCTGATGGTTGTAGTTCAGTTGGCTCCTCTCTTCAGTCTGTTTAGTTGGCAGTGTGTGTTTTGGCTCTTGGATGCTTTTTCTGGAAGATAAGTTATTTGAATTAAAACAATGTTATAACCCCTTGGCCTAGCTTCATGACTTTAAGTTATTTTAAAAAGGGGGACCTCATGGGTGGACGCCTCATCGGGAGGTGATTTCAATATTTCTAAGGTCAAAAATATTTCTTGGAGGTGGGATGCCAGCTTGAAGAGGAGATTATTTCAAATTAAAAGTTAATTCTTTGCCTCATGAAATGGACGCCACTTTGGAGAGACAAGGAGCCAACTGCAATTTGAATTTACTTTGACTCTGGTTTGGGTGCCCTTCTAGATGCTTCTGGATGTTGCTCTCCAAATCTATATAAGGAGGCCTCTTCTCTTCACTTGATCATCTTATGTCTTCAGTATTGTTATGTTGCCAGAATGGTGTCAGAATTACTTCGAGGGATGCATACCTCCTAGCTGGCTTAACTTTTTGTTTGAGAGATAACAACTAGTTGAGAATTGGTTACAGTAGAGTTGTCTTGCATTTTGAGTTGAGTTTCCTGTATTTCAGTCGATTTTGCAATTGTTGGTTTGACTGTGGCTGAATTGAGTTTTTGCTTATATGTTTATGAGTGATTTTATTCTGGTTATGGGTAGTTGAGGAATGTGATTGGCAGATTGGGGCGACCCTTTCCACCACTTTTCAGATTTTACTGACAAGTTTTTGATTTTATAGAGCAAATCGCCCCTCCTAGAGGGCCGTACCATTCTGGCTTGTATTGGTTTCCGTGCAAAAAAAAAGAGAGTTATTTGGGGTGGTTTCAATGTTCAATCTTGGTCGCCATCCTTGTTAGAAGCTTATGCATTTTATTTCATGTCATTTGATTGAGTCTTGAGCAAGATATGATCATTTTAGTGAAGTTACAGGTTGCTGGTCTGTGCAATTTCAGTCATTGTTTAGTCATATCAGATTTGCAGGAATTTGTCCTAAGAGTGGGATTGAGTCTAAGAAGTCAAGTTGAGTATAGGGGAGTCTTTTTACATTATTGCAGCATTGAATGACTTCTAATCTTGTGCTCTTGGCAGACTCTCTATCACATTGTAAGCTGAATAATAGTACTGTCAGCATTTCTTCTCTTCTTATGTAGCTCTTGCAATTCCCACGATTGTAGAAGAGACTGGCCTCATTTCAGTCTATAGCTTCAGGTTTCATTTCTTGCATCACACGCTGAATAAGTGGAAGAGGCTGGCTTGCCGCCTATTTATTTACTGTAAAGCATTACTTCGTCATATTGTTGATCGGCTGAGCCGTCAACACACTCCCGTTGAATAAGTGGTCAAGTTGCATGTTTAATTTTAGTAATGTTCTTTCATTTTTAGTCCTCCCGTTGAATAAGTGGTAGAATGATTGTTATCTTCCTTATTTACTCTTTCAGCAATTTCAGTTGTGCTAACGATCCCCTTTCGAGTATGCTCTCACCTTGCCCGCATTGGGATCTGGGTTGATCAGAGGAAAGAGTTCCCTTTAGTTGGATTGTTATTTTCACTGACATTAATGGGTGAAATTATTGTGTCAAAAAATGAAAAAATTGGCTAGCACATTTCAATGGATGCATATCAACATATTTTCATCTTCACATATGCAAATTCATTTTCTTTTTAGAATGAGTAAATATCATCACAAAATTACCAAGTAATTTTTATATGAATATCTATCATACTAAGGCAACTTAAATCTCCACTTTTGACATTATAGGTGCCAGTTTTGTTTTTGAAGCCAACATCTTCATATGTAGAAAATGGTGGAGTTATTGAGATTCCACATCCCTTGCAGTCGTTGGACTATGAGGTAGAGTTGGCTGTTGTTATTGGAAAGAAAGCTCGAGATGTGAAACAGGTGCATGCGATGGACTATGTGGAAGGTATAATAAATCATTAAATAGAACTAGATTAGTGAGTTTCAATTCATTCTTTATTCGAATTTTTATTGCAAAAATGCTAGATGCAATGTTGTGATACCTTTGAAGATATTTTCTATTGCCTGAAACTGTGTTATGAACACTAAATCATAAAGGACATGAAAACTGTGGAGCTCTTTCTGTTTTATAGTTACTTTTGACCTCACTGAAACAATTTACTTAACAACTCTTACTGTAATAACCCTAGGAAAAGACCACACTACTATCTCCCATCATTTAATTTAAAATTATTTTCCAAACCAATCAGCAACTCAGAGTTATAACAAGTCTAGGATTTGAGACAAACGAATACACTTCTTATAAAAACAATTATTTATGCATGTATATTTCAATAAAGTTCCAGATCTGACTTTTACAATGAGTTACAAGGTAAAATACCACTTGAAATTTGACATAGATTTGTTGCCACACCAGTAGACACCTGGTCGCTATGGTATTAATGAGGGGGACAACTTGATGATAAGCTCCAGACCTTGGTGGTTTAGATCTTCAAAGGAATGACTAGCTGTTTGCTGATAGGGTACTGTGCAACTGCAGACTTGAAGGCTAATTCACTGAATTATCCGCTCGGATCTTCCTCTTTCCTCCTACTACGGTTCCCAAGTTGAGAGATTGAGTTCTGATTGGAGAATATGGTCGATCACTGCTCTGTCTTTTTCAGGTATGAGAGACTCCTGAATGTTTGCTGAATTGGCCAGAGGCCTGAGGTGCTGTGTAGGTTTCCCCTTGATCTCCCAAGAGTGGCGACTACCTGGAAATCAATCATGTGCTGACTTAATGAAAGGAAACTCAGATTTGAGCATGCAAATAGGAAAGGAAGCTGACAGAAATTAGTGGAATAAGGTTAGGGTTGGTGTCCCAACCTTAGTAGACAACTAGGGTTTTCGTCCCAGCAGTCTGTCTTATGAATTTATTCCAAGATTTACATCAATTTACATCCTAATTTTGCCCAGCTAGCAAGACAAATAGTTATACCTGATTATGCAAGGCGCTAGGAACCATAGTAGGTTGACCAACATAAAATTTTAATTTATTTTATTTTCTTTTTTCTTTTTTAACAAAATGGGTTGGCCCAACTAGGTGCCATATCTTAACATTTAAATTTGGTTATATTTAAATGTTTATTTATTATTATTATTTTATATTTAAATATATATTAAATAATTTGGTGTTTGAAAACACCTTTAAAAATGAGTGCTGGCCGACCTAGCTAAGGGAGGGACATGGCAGTCCTCTCTTCCCCAAATTGTTTGCCCTGAAACAATTTTAGACTTAGATGCTCAAAAATCTCCACTCCTTCCCATGTTGTGTCTTAAAATAGCCTTGTTTCTCAACTTCTTTTCTCTCACATCAATGATGGCTTCCGGTCCTAAAATCAATTTCCCTTCATCATCAAGTGGTGGCAGATTAGTGATGGTGTAACTTGCTGTCTAAGGGCCTTCTTCAAGCATGATATGTGGAAAATATTATGAATTTTGTTGTTATTGGAAGTTCTAGCTCACATGCAACTGCACCAATCCTCCTTATGATCTAATAAGATCCATAAAATTGTGGTTTCAACTTTTCAGCACCACTTTCCTTGAGGGTAGATTGTTTATAGGGCTTTAACCTCAAGAACACCATAACTCCCACCTCAAAAAGCCTCTCAATTTAGTGGTGATCAACATACATCTTTTGCTAGTTTTGGGATTGCAATAGGTTCTTTGAGTGCCTTCACAATGTCTATGATTTGTTAAATCAAATCTTTAGCTCTTGGCACTCTACTATCTGAAAGAATCAAATCCATGAATGAAATATTATCATAACCATAGAGTGCCTTGAAAAGAGTCATACCTATAGACATGTGGTGAGTAGAATTGTAGCAATTCTCTCGAAGGTGCAGCCATTTGACCCATGTTGTTTGCTGTCTTGTAACATAGTTCCTCAAGTAACCTTCTATCCATTTGCTCACAATTTTCATTTGCCCATCGGTTTAAGGATGATAGCTAGTGCTTGTTGGTTCCCAAATCTGCAAATCATTGAACCCTAAAAGTGTGCCATATCTTATGCTCAAATTCAAAGAGATTTGGCCAACGAATGGGAGAATAATCTCACTCTCTTTTCCCCTACACTTCAAGCTTTGCAAAACCTAGGTGGGTCTCCCTATATGGTACAAAATATGGATATGAAGTAAGGTTTTATTTCAGCACCTAGCAGATAAACTTCATACAAATGACAAGGGCTTATATGTTTGTAAAATGGAAGGCACTATCCTTGTTTTCTTTGAAACCCAAGTATGAAGTATGCAAATAATTAAAGATAAATATTGTAGAAAGTAAATCCTGGTTTTATATTTGAAAAGTGTTTTTGAGATTGATTGAAAACCATTCAAAATAAACTAGTGTCTATTTAGGGCTACAGAGTCGCAATGCATGTACACATTCTTCACCACATTCTAAACATATTTTGATGGTCATTCAGTCATCAACACCTTGTATTAATGA
>CM021103.1:258937374-259102157 GCA_007115665.2 Sequoiadendron giganteum
TTTGTTTCCTTTGCAAACTAAATTGACATTTTGTCATATGCCTTTCTTGAAGCCACCATCTTTGTGCAATTTTCTATTATAAGCTGAACATTTTGCACCATTGTTTGGATGTATGCTTGCTTTCTTCAATCTTCTTTCCTCGCACAAGAATTCTTGCAAACTGTTTGAAATCTCCTCATGGTGCATCATCCATTGCAACAAAAGAAAAACGGAGATGCAAGTCGTGATTATTGTATTTGGATAATTTCTTAGCTTGTTGGCACTTAACAAAAGCTCAAAACATTGTGAAAATGCTCCCAAGGCATGAGAAATAGATTGGGAAAGCTTATGGATGAAGAAACAATCATATTGAACTTGCAAACACTCTAAAAATTTGCCCCATATGTTAAAAACGTGATTGACCTTCATTTTTTGTGAATGAGAGCAACATTGCAAATCATTCTCAATGATGCAAAGGAATTTATTTGATTGCTGGGTTGTTTCTCCTCTTGATGAGCATTAAAAACGCTTCAAAGGACTTTCAAACATTGTAGGGGAGTGAAAAAAGTTGCAGACCATTTTCGGAGGGTTAAATCAGCAAACTCCATCAATTTGAAGGCCCCAAAACCTCCCCCAAGCATCTGAAAATGGATGCTAAACATTCTTAACAACAATATAAGCTCCCAACAACCTTAAAAATGCCCAAAAAGGGCAGTCCGCCATTCCACACGCCCCTCAAAAATGCCTTCAAATTGCCTTCGCAGAATGACGGAATTTGCCTTTCTTGGAAATTTTTAAACTTCAAAAACTCAATTAAGCATTTATACATACATTAGAAGTCTCCCCCACAAGTTTACAACATTTAAAATGCTTAAAATTTTACAAAAGTCCAAAGTTGCAAAATGGACAATTCAATTTCTCTTGCCGACAAAATGGTGGAATTTCATTGTGCACAAACGGGAGATCTAGGAGCCGTGATTTTTTGCGAGCGAGCATAAACAATTAAATAAAACATGGGTTTGCAATCAAATTTTGCCCAACAAGAAAATTTGGTACCTCCTTTGTAATCAGGCCTATGAGAGGTTTATGCCGCACTTGAAATAATTTAAAATAATGCATGATTTGACCTCGTACTTTGATGAAACTGAAACTGAAAACATTTGAGATCAAAATAGGAAATGGGTTGCCCTTAGATTCTTGAAATTTGGAACTTTTTGAACGCCAAATCTAGCCTGGTCGTAGTTAGAAACACATTAATGGCATACCAAAACACATCCTGGAAGCAGAAAATTGAACGGGCATACTACCATTTATTCCAAAAGATTTTCTACTATGGATTTGGCATGACGATTCTGTAGTTGCAAAATTTTAATTGATAAAGATGGGCTCTGGGGTAGATGTGACAGGAAATAGACCTAACCTCTATTGTCAAATTGAAAGTGCGTAGGAACTTCAAATTGGCAGTGCCATCAATGCTCAAGGTCAATTCCATGCCTATTAATCGGAAGAGCTTTTGCCAAAACAAGCTGATAAATCTACCATCCCTGTCATTTACAATGTTCCGTGGCAGCCCATGAAGTCTAAAATCCTCTCTAGAGAATAGATCAACCACTTTTGGAGCCTTGTACTTTGAATATATATCATGAAAATGAGTATATTTAGTGAGCCTATCAACAACCACATAGATACAATCCTTACCTTGCACCTTTGGCAGTCCTATGATGAAATCCATGAAGATACTCCATTTTTGATTTGGAATGGGTAGGGGCTGCAACAAACCAACTAAAAATGTATGATTTTTTTTATTTTGTTGAAAAACCAAACACTCCCTTACATGCTTCCACACATCACCTTTGAGCCCTTACCATGAAAAATGCTCCCTTGCTTGCTTATATGTCTTGTAGTACCTTGGATGACTAGCAAGTGGTGTGTAATGGCATGCCCTCAAAATTCTCTCCTTTACCTTCGTTTCCAGTACAAGATGCACCCTATCCTTGTATAGGATAAACTCATCAATCACTTTGTACTTGTCATCTTGTAACTTTCCATCCAAAATGTCAATAGCAAATGTGTTATTGGCATATTCAACAATTATAGAGACCTTCCAATCAACAGATATATCATTGATAGAGCAAAAATAAGGTTTCCTATAAAGTGCATCAACCGCCATATTATTCTTTCCCTTAACATGCTCAATGTCAAAATCATAGGTTTGCAACTTACTTACCCAGTTTTGCTGTCTATCATTTAAGTCCTAAGTTACCGGTTCGGATTTGGGTTCGGGTTCGGGTTCGGGTTCGAGAACCCGGTTCGCCGGTTCGGGATTTTTTTTTTTTTGATTTGGGTTCGATTTGGGTTCGTTTTGGGTTCGGTAATACAAAAACATATAAAAATCAGAAATATATACAGATTTGCAGCAGTAATTAAGTTTAGAATACACCACCATATTAATAGTTAAATAACATAGCAAAAATGAAAAATACACCACCATTTTATACTCAAATCAACAAAGTTCAAACATAAAAATGTAAAGTGTTTACAATCAGCCATTAATAATTAATAATTATTGATCATTGATCAATCTGAGTCATATGGGTCATCAAAAAAAGCAGCATCATCATCATCATTAGATGCTACATTATGTGTAGAACCACAAATAGAATTAGTTGCACTCGCACAAGCACTGCCACTAGCACTAACACTACCACTCTCATGCTCAGCGGTTGCTTCAGGCTCATAGTCATCATCAATATCAAGTGCAGCTAAGTGACTTGTGGAAGCATCCAAGCCAAGCTGCTCTGGCTCAATATCCCACCTCCTTGTGTCTCCTTCTTTGTAGGAAACTTGCTTGTGTGTAAGGAGGCGCAAGTTTGAATGCACATACACCAAGTCCTCTGCCTTTTTCGAATGTAGCCTGTTGCGTTTTATTGAGTGGATGAAGGAGTATGTGCTCCAATTCCTCTCAGAAGAAGATGAACTAGCAACCTATTATTATTAAGACCAAATTAAATAGTTAGGAGTTACAAAATTTAAGTTGATTTAAATAAACAAAAATATTAATTAATAATTTAATATAAATATAAATTTAAAATTAAAATTAAAATTACAAAATATAAAACTTACTTGGGATAAAATTTTTATTGCAATAGGTTGGAGGTGCCTGTATTCTTGCCCATGGAAGTACCACCAACTATGAGCATCCACCCTAGCCTTGTCTCGAACAACATCAAGATTATGATCAACACTACTAGAGCATGCAAAAGCCATGAACTCGGCCCTCACTCGATCACGTTGGTCACGATCAGTGAAGAGTCTACGAATTGCTGCCTTGTACCCTTGACCCACTTCAACATCCCTATATGGAGCAACTCTTGCTGAAGCAAAAAGTATCTCTGGACTATAATATTTGGGACTCAATGCAAAAGCAAGAAGATGCAATGGAGTGGTCATTTTGTTCCATCTATCAACAATGATTTCTTGTAGTTCTTTGAAGAACTTTTCTTCGGGATCTTCCTCTTTTGCATTGATGATGATTTTCATCTTCTCAATCATTGAGTCGATACCATCATATACTTCACCCAAGCAAGGTCTATCCATGTCAGTGTAACGGATCATGCTCAATATGGGCTCAGTGAAACTGACGAGATACTCAACAAGGTCCCACCCACTATCATCTAGGATCCTTTGCTTGATCCTATTTGCCCTTTCACTGGTAGATTGCCTCCATATGGCCCAATTAGGGCTGATTACCATTGCAGAGAGTGCCTCACGAACCTTTATAAGGCATCTCAACACAACTGTGTTGGAGGCAAAACGAGTCTCGGCAACCTGTTTGAAAATCAAAATTAAAACTAAAATATAATTTAAATTTACAAAATCAAAATTTAAAATTAACAAAAAATTAAAAAATTAAAAATATTGAGAATTAACTTACCTTCAACAACTCCAATTTTGAGAATTGTCTAAATATTCCTTGTGTCATATGGTGGTTGGTGACAAACATTTGAATGTCTTCGCCCTCAGCATACACCTGCTTGATCCATTCAATTTTGGATCCAATTTTTTGTAGCATTAGATTAAGGGAGTGGACAGCACAAGGTGTCCAAAAAATGTGTGGATACTTCTCCTCAACCAATAACCCAGCAGCCCTACAATTTTTGGCATTATCAGTTACAACTTGCACAACATTTTTATGGCCCACTTCTTCAATAGCTTGGTAAATGATGTTAGCAATAAATGGACCATCCTTCACCTGTCCTTCACAATCCACTGCTCTCAAAAACATTGCCCCTTTAGGGGACACAGCAATAACATTGATCAATGGGCGATTTTTTGCATCTTTCCATCCATTAGAAACGATGGTCACCCCTGTTTCGATCCACGAATCCCTTATGGGCCTTATGGGCTTCAAAGAGTCTGCTACATGTTTCACCTCTTTCTCCAATAAGTTGCAACGAACCTTCTCAAAACCTGGGCCCTTATACCCCTTTGGAGCCTCATTAATAGATTTCACCATTTTTTGCCAATATGGTGAACGAACAACATTGAATGCCAATCCATTGGCATAGACACATCTTGCTATGTCTTGATCAACAATCTCTCTTGCCTCATTTTGAAATGAAGCTTCCAACGGTCCCTTAGATCTTTTATTTGAAGAGGGCGTGGTTTGCTCTTGAGGGATGTCCATAAATGGATGGCTTCCTGTAGGTGGAAAATAAGAAGGCGGTGTAGGGGGTTTCATGAAGCGAGATCCTTTCTTCAAAGGATGGCTTGTTTTACCACTGGCTGCTCTTTGGTCTGCCTTTTCTTGCTCAGCAATATATTTCAACACTATATTATCTGGAATGCCTTTCTCATCTTCACCTGGACAATTTTTTATGCCTGTTTCAGAGATCCCACACAAGTGCCCTTTCACTCGACTGTATGAGCTCGAATACTGAACATGGCAATGACTACAAATCCAAACATATCCTCCACCACCTGGAAGTTGTTGAACCATTTCTACATATTTCCAAAGGGGAGAGTTTGGGTTTGTTTTGAAACGAGATTGGCTTGAGCCTGAGGAGGTACCGGTTGCCATTGTAATATGGAATACCTAAGGCACAACATATTGAAATTTTGGTATTGATTGATTGAATTTGAAACTAACAAGACTTAATTAATTTCAAAAAATGAAAAAATTGAACATGTGTTATAGACATTTAGAGGAATGAAAAGTAAAACAAAACTAAAACTAAAAACAAAACAAAAGAGTTGAAGTCCATTTGTTTAAAAAAAATGTAAAAAAATAATCAAAAAACTTCAAAAAACCTACCTCTTTTGAAGAAATCTTGCTCAATGATCTTCTTGGCAACGAATAGGCACTTGCAAGTGCTTAGGAATAGCACAACAACCAACTTCGAACAATCTACAATCAACCTTCAAGTCTATTCAAACTTGTGCAAGCAAAAGAGAAAGTTCAGCAATGGAGGCAAAAATTCCTTTTTTTTCATTCACAAATTGGTAAATGACTATCACTTTACCTATTTCATGTTTTAGAGGCACATATTAGGGTTGGAAAGAATAAAAAAGTATTTAAAAGTCAACAAAGACTTAAAAAATTATTAAAAAAATGCAAATTCGCGCTTTGAAGTCCGCCTGGGCGCGAAATTCTACCCGGGTTCGAATTGGGTTCGAAAAATTCGAACCTTGGCCGGACCCACAGTTCGAGTTCCGAACCCGGAACGAACCCACAGTGATTTTTCCGGACCCTGGGCGAATTACTTCGAACCGAACCCGAATTTCGAACCCGGACCGAACCCGGGCCCCCAAGGGCCGAACCCGTTAACATAGTTTAAGTCCTTTTGATTGAGGAAGAATTTCAAACTGTTATGATCTGTTTTCACCACAAACTTCCCACAAACCAAGTATTGCTTGAATTTGGACAATGCATGCATGATGGCTAGCATCTCCTTGTCATAAATAGAGAAGCTCTTTTCCATCTCCTTGAGGTGTTTTCTCTCAAATGCTATGGAGCGTCTATTCTTCATCAAGACTGCTCCAATCCCCGCCCTTGAAGCATCACATTCTAAAACAAATGTAAGTGAAAAATCTAGAATAGCCTTAACATGACATGAACTCATTACCTTCTTGAATTTATCAAAAGCTCTCTATGTTGTAGGGCTCTAAGAGAAAGCCTCTTCATTAAATCTGTCAACGGGCTTATAAGCTGTGAGAACCCTTTTACAAACTTCTGATAGTAGCTTCAAAGCCCCACAAATCCTCTCAAATGTGTCAAATTCTTTGGTCTAGGACAATCCTGTATCGACTTGATCTTTTCCTCATCCACATTAACCCCTTGGGCACTAATTTTAAATCCCAAATATAATATTTCAGTCAATCCAAACTCACATTTGGATGGATTGGCATAGAAGGAAAGCTTCTGAAATATGCCAAGCATCTCATTTATGTGCCTCAACTGATCCTCCCATGTCTTACTGAAAATCAAGATGTCATCAAAGAAAACTAGCACAAATTTTCTCAATTATAAAATAAATACCTAATTCACACATGATTGAAATGTGGCGGGTGCATTGGTCAACTCAAATGGCATGACCAAGAACTCGTAGTGCCCATAGTGACATTTGAAGGTTTTGTGCACATCCTCATCTCTAACCCTTTTTTGATGATACCTTGATCATAAGTCAATCTTGGAGAAGTACACTGCACCATGAAGCTCATCTACCAACTCATCGAACTTGGGTATGGGGTAGCGATTCATCATTGTATTTTGTCGAGGGCTCTATAATCGATGCACATCCTCATAGTCCCATCATTTTTCTTCACCAACACCACAAATGAAAGAAATGGGTTGAAACTAGGCCGTATGTGCCCCATGTCTAATAGCTCCTTAATTGCCTTCTCGATCTCTTCCTTGTATCTCGCAGGGTGTCGATAAGGAGTAGTGATGAAGGGTTTTGCTCTTTCCTCAAGCTCAATCACATGCTGAAAGCCCCTATCTGGTGGTAAACTAGGAGGATTTTTTCCAAATACCTTGCTATGTTTATCCAAGATGGATTGAATATCAACATGGTAGGACCTCCCATCCTTGGATGGACTTGTATGTGTAATCAAGCACTTTGTTGCTCAAGCTACTTGGCCTGTACAAAAAGCTCTCCATCCTCTTGGCTAAAACCATCATAGGACCCCTATTGGAAAGGCCTTGAAGAACTACCTCTTTCCCATTAGACTTGAACTTCGATTCCAAGGTTTGATAATTCTATGTATTCGCTAGGTAAGTGCAACCATTGCACTCTCAATACCAACTTCGACTCACCAATGCCAATCACATAGAAGTCATCTCGCATCTTTTGCCCTCCTAGAGTCAACTCCAATTGTTGAATCGTTCGATTGCATGGAATAGTATACCCGTTTGCTACTATAACATTAAACCCTTTAAATATTCTATCCTCAAACCCATCTTAGTCACGAACCCTTCATCAATGAAGTTGTAGGTGGCCTCACTATTGATCAAAATTGTCACGCTTTACCCTTACAACACTCTTCTAACATGAAAAGGGTGATATTTAGGTGCTCTTGAAAGTGCTAAAAGTGTGCCACCATGATGCTCTCTTCCTTGGTCCTCATGCTCAACGTTGTCCACCACAACATTAGGCTCTGACTCATCTACCTCTGAATCCTTGTCGAAAATCACTTCTATGTAATGTATGTGTACTTTTCCCTAACACTTGTGACCTGGCTGCCATGGCTCTCTACAAGTGAAGTGCAATTTTCTTCTTCGAAGTTCATTCTTGGTCTTCTCAACCCTGTTTGGTTTTGGGGGTAGTGCCTTAGGTTGAGGGAAACTCTTATGAGGTGGCTTCCTATGCTGAATTGATGGTGCATTCTTGGAGTAAAATTTCTTTTTGGCCATTGAATCCTCCAAATCGAGCGCTCTCCTTATGGCCTCCTACAAAGAATTCAGATCAAATGCTTTTACCAAGCCTTTGAGTGGTTTGAATAGGCCCTCTACAAAAAGAACTATGAGCCTCCTCTCCATCACATTTGGAACCATTGCTTATAGCCTATGTAATTCTGTCACATAGTGCTTCACTGTACCCTATTGCCTTAGTTGTGCTAGCTCTCTAAAGTGAATCTTTGGATCCTTCTTGTCAAATCTCTCCATCAATCTTTGGTTGAACTCTTCTAAGGTTGTGATTGAGTCATGTCTTTGGGTCAACATGCCATGGTACCACCACTCACGTGCTACACCGTCAAGATGCAAGGTGGTGAGCTTGATGGCTTCCTCCTCAAACATGGGCTTCAAAGAGAAGCATGTGTTGGCAAGATATAGAGGGTTGTGAGGCACCTCAGATGTAATTTGGGTCATTTCTAGATCCACATATCCATTATATACTACTTAAATAGCCTTAAAACACCTTTAATATGCCTAAATAAGCTATAAAAGTGTAAAATATTATAGAGAAAAAGGTAAATTCGTGGAAATAAGATAATTAAGTGTTATTATGAAAGGATATGATGGAAAGGCATTATGAGGCTATATAAAGAAGATAAAAGTGAGAGATAAGAGTGTGGAAGAGTGTGGAGTCATATGGATTAAATATATGTGAGAATAAGGAAGATTATAAAGAAGAGTAAAGTAAGAGTAATTAATTATAAGACATGTATAAGCCATTAAAGTATATTAATAAATAATGTTATGGATGTATAAATATGAATGTATGCCATTTATTATTATTTGATTTATACTTATTACATATCTAATTTCTCCCTTTTTATTGCATCACATCAAGGTTTACTACATATAACAAAATATTAAAGCTTAGACTCCAGTCAAGGTTTTTCTCTCAACATTTGCTTCCGTTGTGGGCACCTTGGTTGTTGTTGCTTGAGGGAGATCATACCAAAGAAAGAAATAAATATTAAAAAGTTGACGAGAAGTAAAAATTTAGATATATTTTTTAATTTATGTATGGTTAAAATATATATTATGAAAAAATGTGGTAATACTTCAAGTCATTCCTAGGGTAACCTGTAATGTTCCCTTTTTGGCAGTAATCCTGTCAGTGGCTCATCAGCCTATTCTGGAATCTTGTAGGCTCGTTGAGGTGTTTCAAAGGGTTCCAGTTTTAGAAGAATTGTGTTCATTCCTCATTATTTATTATTTATAGTAAATACTATTTTTGGCAGTTGGCAATTGTTAGCCTTCAGTTCATCACGTCATTGGAAGCAGTTTTCAGTATTAAGCCTTGGTCATTTAAAAATATCATTTTAATGAATCTCTTCATTAAAAAGGCAAATTATTCTAATTTGAAGTTGACCCCTTGGCCTAGGTATGAACTTAAGTTATTTTAAAAAGGGGACTTTAAGGGTGGCGCCACATGAAGGAGTTAAAAGGTTTTAATATTAATTCTTCATTATCTCAAGTGGGGCGTATTTTTGAAGAGTTATATTCTTTTTGGAAATTTGAAAAAGCTTGGCTTTTGGTGTACCTTCTTGGAGGACTTGAACAGTCTCCTATCTTCCTTTAAAATTGAGGCTTGGTTCCAGCATTTGAGCATCCATTATTTTGCTAAACTTATGCTGTCGAAATGATTTATCATTTTATGCTTCGAGGAATGCTGACCTCCTAGTTCATTCTTCAATTTCGTGTTTGTAAGATAACACCTAATTGAATCATTGCTGCTTCTCATCTAGACTAGCAGATTGAGTTTCAAGGTGAAAATTTGATGTATTTTCCAGTTTTACAGTTGCTATTTGCATACAGTTGAATGTTGTTTTTGCTCATGGTTGAATGTACGAATTTTATATTGTTCTGGGCATTTGATAATAAGATTCCTAAGGTCTAGGCAACCATCTCCAAGCAATTTCAGATTTTATTTTGGAGTGTGCATTTTTATAATGAAAAATTGCTCCTCTCAAGGGCCGTACTTTTCAGCATTGCATTGGGAAGTGTGCCATTAATTATTGCAAGTGTTTGGAGCTGTTTTCTGTGTCTCAACAGGGACGCCTATCTCCCAATTGATCTATGCTTTTGACTTCACGCACATCGGAGGTACTTTGATTGAGTTGTGAGCAATTTACGAATTTTTGTAGTTGCTGATATACATTTCCAGAATTACAGTTCGCTGATCAGAATTAAAATCAATTGCTGTTTTCTATCTTTCTTCTTCTTTTCTCGTTATATTCTAACAGAGAGAATGTATAACAAAGTGCTTGAATATTGGTGAAATTGGCATTGTAAATTGCAGCCTTCTCTTTTGTACAAGCTGCTAATAGTAGTACTGTTGCAGTTTTATTATCGTTGCTCTATTTAATTAATTTCACACTAAGCACCCCTGGATGGTTTACCGCCAGTGAGGACAATTTGTTTGTAACCTCTTCATACCCACTTCAAGTGGAGAATTCCCACGTTTCAGTGGATGCCTGCCGCAGCAGAAGAAGTCTTAATGTTGTAATCTTTTCCCCCCACTGTTTGGTGGTAGCGTGGAAAGTTCATTGGCTGGTTATCCGCCTTGTTGTTATTTCAATTCAGCAGTAGTATTCCACCATATGTTAGCACCTCGCTTGCAAAGGGATCTTGAGTGCACATTCTTGGTGTCGAGTTTAATATTTCTCTTTCAGTATAATCTCATACTTGTTGATTCAGTAGATCCTAGGGATCCTCTGACCATATGCTCGCCCCTCCTCCTTAAGTGGTTTTAGGGTGCATTCTTGGTTAGAGTTCTTTCATGTACATTTTGGTTATGCTAACCTTAACGGGTGATTGATTCTATTGTAAATATCTGGTTTAAAAATCAAAAAATTGAGAGAATATTTCATAACCATGTTTTTTATCTTATAGTTATTTCCAGATCTTTCTAGGGCAATCTTCTTTTGTTATGCTACAAAAATTGAATTGGATGGTTACTTAAAACTGAGACAATATATTTCTCACCCATTATTCTTAGAAACAATGTCCCCTTTATTTGGACATCTAAAGTTAAAGCAGCATTTGAGGGGCTCCAACATATGTTGCTCAATCCTCCAATCCTCATGCCCCCCATTAAAGATCAATAATTCATTTTATACACTTTCATTACTAATTGTTCAACCAAGACATGCTTTTTCAAGTTGATGTCAATGATAGAAAGAGAACAAATCATTACATGTCTTGAACATTAGTTGACTTTAAGTGCAACAACCTACCATTGAAAAACAATGTACCCTCTTGTCTTTCCTACAAAGGAAATGCAATGTCTCCATTTTTAGCCATACGCTCTTCTGCACTTGCCAGCCTATTCCGGAGGCCCGTAGGCTTGTCAAGGTGAAATTAGGGTTTCCATTGTTTGGAAGTTTTTGGCATTTCTCAAAATTTACTATTTTTAGTAAGTTCTAATTTTAGCAGTGATCCAGTTGACACCATCACAGTGAGCTTTCCATTTTAGGCGGAGCATTTGAATATGTTTGAATTTGGCTTTTGAGGTGAGATATTGGAGAAATAAGTTATTTCAAGTCATTAATGTTATATTGTTTAATTGACCCCTTGGCCTAGTGTTATGACTTGAAGTTGTTTTAAAAGGTGGTCATAAAGGGTGGACGCTTCATGGAGGGAATAATTGATATTTTATATTGTTTTACTATGCCTTGGGATTTGGATGCCATATTAAGGGAGAATTAAATATTTTGAAAAGTAAAATATTTCAAAAAGAGAATGGGCGTCCTCTCTTGGAGGGAAAAGGTGGAAGGTGAAAGGTCATCTGAGAATTCTATTTAAGAGAGTGTTTGCTCCAGCTTTTGGTATCCATTGTTTATGCTAATGTTATGTTGTCGGAATGACTTCATGTATTTGGCTTCGAGGAATGCTTACCTCCTAGAATTTGTCCAATTTCGTGTTTAAAAGATAACACCTAGTTGGTTTTAAGACTGTTTCTCATCCAGACTAGCGAATTGAGCTTCACAGATGATGAATTTTGGATATTCCTTCAGTTTTTGAGTTGCTGGTTCTATCACAACTGAAGGTTGATTTTGTTTACAGCTTCTTGTGTGATTTTTATTTTATTCTGGGTGTTTTCTCATCTCATTTCTTGACTAATGGCAATCCTTTTTGGAGAGTTTCAGATTTTATTTTGAAGTGTACATTTTATTCTTGTGAAATCGCCCTTTCTAGCAGGCTGTACCATGTCAGAGGGCCTTGGGATTTGAGCTAAATAAAATATTGAGTTTTAATGTAGTTTATGTATTGTATATTGGGCGCCATCCTCCTAGAGAGCATTTGTAATTCGTTTCAGCTCATTCGGAGGTATTTTGAAAGAGTTGTGAGCATTTTAATGATTTACAGTTTGCTGGTTAGATATTTTCAGTTTGCTGGTTATTGTTATCAGATTTCAATAAGTTCAGATTTTGGCTTTTAATTCAATATTTGAGAGGTTCAGAACTTGGAAGAATCATCCTTCACTTATTTGCATTGATTCTATCATTGTAACACATGTAAATTGCAGATTTCTTTCATTGTAAGGCTGTGAATTAGTAGTATTAATCCAACCATTATTATTACTGCATTTACTTCTGAATTTTAATGCAAACACTTTAACCCCTGGACGGTTTACTGCAAGTGGGAAGAAAATTAATTTGTATTTTCATCTATCATCCACTGTTAAGTGGAGAATCCCCACTGTTGAGTGGATGCCCGCTGCAGCGGATGAATTGTTCTTAATGTCATTATGATCCCCCCACTAAACAAGTGGTAGTGTGGATCTCTTATGGCTGGACTACCGCCTACTTGCATTCTGTTGTAATTCAATTTCAGTTGTACTTAGTTTCCTCTACCATATGCTATCACCCCGCCTTCTAAAGGATCTTGGTGAACATTCTTGGCATAGAGTGCATTTAATTTGATTATCATTTGGAAGCTAACGCTAATCAATTGGCGTAGTGCTGGTTTGTGTTGTGGCAATTCAAAGAAAAAACTGGTTGGCACATTTCAGGAAATTAGACACTACATGTTATATCAGACAACCAAATTCAATGTCCAATCAAATACTCTACTATCTTTTGAGTAAGAAAATGTTTCTTGGCAAACTGCCAATTAGATAATGCTCCTTCAACGGTTTAATCTTAAAGTTGTCAATCAAAAACCAAAAAAAGGCTTCGTCCTAACTTAATAGCTCATGAACATTGTGCTACCTTATGAGTATTAGGAGACAAATAAGAATGATGTCCCTGACAAAATTTTTACTCTATAGACCATAATGAAATTGCTAATTGCAATTGGCATAAAGATATTGTCCAATATCTCCAAGACTAATCCTACCACAATGATGGCTCCACTGAAAACCACCCTTGCATCCACATACCCTCTTTAAAGGGATCTTGATGAAGTTTTGAATTCAACGTATCGTTCCTAAGGACACCTTATGTACTCTTTAGGAGTCTCATGATAGCATTGGTGATGGGCCATTTTGGTGGCCAGACAATCACTTAACACATTCTAAGGACGTGTTATTATTCATCTAAACTTACTGAGGATGCCCACAATTATGAAAATAAATAAAAAACAATATCAAATTCATGGGGGATGCCACTACTTCACTAAATGGGTTGAATTCGTGCCTCTCAATCATAGTTCCACCTAAACAATTTCCAAATTTGTACTCAATCAAATTTTCTATCAGTTTGGTATCCTAGTTGTCATCATGGTTGGCATTGAATCTGTAAATACCCTTAGCAGATTTGATCTAAAATTTCTCAATTCCTTACATGCAAGTGATTGAACATTTTATCAAACACTTTCCAAACATCATTCGAATTAGATATTTTATTACCAATTTAATAATTGAATGCTTTGTAAGTGAATTTAAAGTTGAATTCATGCAATACATAACATTTAACAGCATAATATGAGATCCATTCATATATGTATTAAATCTGCAACATTTTCCGCATAACATTTCTAGCTAGGATTGATATATTTTGACCTTTAGAAGGCAACAATAGTAGGAATTGAATAACGTTATTATTGAATCAGCTCCAATATCGATTTATATCTCAGCCTTATGCCCAATGTTGCAAGGGGCTGGCATAAGCATCAACTGCTGTGCTAAAACTGGAGGTCACCACCTTGGATATTCATGCTTTTGTTCTGCATGTCCCTTAGCTGTTGAGTATAGACTATAGTGCCTTCCAAACACAGATACGATTCCACAAATCAGGCGTGGATCTCTTGATGGGATGCTGCAATGGGAATAACACGTTTGGCCCTAGAAACTTCACATCATCATCAATGCTAGCAATCTCACCTTGCGTTATTATCTGAGGTTCTGCGCTTGGTATTTGGGTCATAGCTTTTGTATATATGATCAACAACAAGATATATATATATATATATATCTTCATGAGGTCTAAGAATTGCCTCAACCCCCTTTGAATATTAATGGCTCCAATAAAGAAGGCTGCCGCTAGTCACAAACTGGTGCATACAGTCATAGGGTGGCATAGATTTGTTTGACTGCAAAAAATGGTTGCCAAGGTTTTCCTAGTAAAATACGGTCGGTCACCCCTCTTCCAGTTGACTGATCAACTGAAACTTGCCTTAGTTGTCCGGTGGCATTTGGGTGAAAATAACAAGAAGCAACAACTCTATGGCATGTTGCGTCATGTAGAATGCCTTATGTATCAAGCACAAACTCTTACATGCGTTCTCATAGCATCATGACCCAGTTGTACACTTTCCCTGTAGATAACCCTATCATGCGACCAATCATCCAAACTACTATATCAAACGCCCTACTTGCCCTTGTGAGTCTACTCTTGATGAGGTCGAGTAAACACTTCCATTCGGCACTGCTAAGGAAGCTTTTGTATAAACTCCTATTACCTGCACTCCATACACTGTCACGTTCTTGGTGAGTGAGGTCTGACCTGCACACCCTTGCCACCAAGTTCTCCTTCATCTGTTTGGACATTTTCCCTGAGGGCTTTGCAACCAAAGCCCCTTAGCAAGGAATCTTGAACACTCGTGTGAATTCCGGTGACCCATACAATATAGTAACCTGGCAGCCTTTGTAATTTATGATTGACCTATGGCTGTGTTGGTCATAATGTATGAGCATTTGGCTAAAATAAGGCTTGAACTCTCGTGCATTGAAGAATGGCATCTGCGCCATTTTATCTACCTAACCCTTCTCCAATGCCATCTTCATTATGTGATCATTTGATGTTGAGAGCCACCATGAACGACATTTTGTACCGCATAAACTCTCCCATGTAATATTGTCTGGCTGACTGTATCATCATTCATCTTTGCCATAATCCCTACTGTTTTTTGCTGAATAGGGGGTGGCCTCTTTCCCTTGCTACTGTCGGCCATGTCTGTGTGATAATAATTAACATCTGACAGTGATACTTTCGGGTTATATAACCAATGCTGACTGTTACAGTAACTGCTTTATATTATCTTCTCTGGCCGTGCTTCTTCTGACGCCTTATGCCATACTTGTTTTTGATCTTTTTACACACTCTGTACTATTGGTTTCTGTAGCCCTTTCCTCCAATGTACATCATGTCACCCTCTTGTCTCTTACTGTACTGCACTACTTCACTCTTCCGTACGTCACCAATAATCTTCCTTATCTTCTGAAGTGCCTTCACTCTCACCAACCTTGTATGCTGTTGAGCTCCTCTGTAAATCATACGCTGCTCTGTATGAGATTTCCTTTTTCATACTGGTTTGCAATCTCCTCCTGTCTTTTTAGTGTACACTCTCTTCTCTAAACACCGCACAATATTTTCCTCAAAATGTTGTATGATCTCCTTTAGATACCGTACAACCTCTTTTTGGACTCTTACAAACTCCTGCACATGATCTTTCTAGTGTGCGACGAAGGCAGGATTGGCTCGCCGTGCTATGTGTTCAAAGCATTGCTGGATGATTCTTTCACCATATTGTTGTGTGCCTTTATTACGACTCTGTCGTGGTTTGTTTTCTCCTTTCGTGGCTCATACGGGCTTTTTCAACGACTTAAGCTTCCTCCGTATGATGTGAGCACAATGCCATACGGTTTGTCCTCCTCTGATTTCCAATTTCTCCCTTGGTTGCACATTTGGACTCCTTGTTCAGTGTATGATTCTTGCCTTCGACTTTGACTTCTGTTTTTTGTTTTCTGTAGTATACTCTCGGCTACTCTTATCTTGTCTTATTTGTATATAGACCCCTTCAAGCCGTATGGATTTTTTGTCCTTCCTATGCCGTACGAGGTAGTGTTTGCTCTGTGCAATTCTTTTGCTTGCCTGAAATTTTTTATTTCGCCCTTCTGAACAGTTAGTTGATTCCCTTGGCATATTATGTCTTGACAGTGCCGCACGATGCCTTCATAAGGTCGCCATGATGTGCTTTCCTGATGTCGTGCCCTCTTTTTTCCTAGTGATTCCGTATGAGGAGGTCTTCTCACAGCTGTATGAGTTTGTTGCCTTCTGCCAAACCTTTCATTTTCCCTTGGCCGTACCACGCTCACTATATTTTTAAATTTAATTATGCCGCTCACTTTTATTTTAAATACTTTGGCTTTTTTGAAATTTTTAATCTTTCTCCTCTTTATTTTAGTTTTTTTCCCATCTTTATTTTTTTCTAATTTTTTATTTTTCCATCCTTCTCCTTCACTTTTCTATTTTTTGAATTTTTGAATTCTTTCACTTAATTTTTTCCATTTTTCTCAATTTTTCCTTTCTTCCTTTTTTTCTTTTTTTTGACTTCTCCATTTTAATTTTTACGCTTTTCAACTCTTCTTCACTCATTTTTTGCTTTTTATAATTTTCATTTTCTCTCTCATCCCCTTTTCTTTTCTCTAATTTTCTCTCATTGCCTCGTACTTTCACTTATGAGGCGTATCGCCATTTGCAAGAGAACGACGGTTGCTTGTAGCTTTCTTCCTCATAGCATGTACCCAAATATTGCAAATTAAAAATTTGATCAACGACTGGTGCGGGGCCCATACCTTTATAATTCTCGTCTATGTATCGTCCGCCGTATTTTTCATACCAAGTTATGTCTTCTCTGTTCACCTTTGGTGGGCCCGCGGGATTCGGTATTACTTTTCACAATTCGTGTGAGTCACTAATGGTTGTAGTTCTCGACCATTGTCTCTTGTGTACTTTGCCAAGTCATCATAGTAACCTTCTGTCTGTGCGCCGACGAACATATCTTTTGCCATCATTGTCAGTCGAAGGCATGGTCTGATTTTCTCAAAGTACTCGTTCCAATCTTCGTCCCACCATTCATCTTTGTCACTTTCGATGTCTTTTTCTTTTTCCATTCTTTCTCATTCGACTTTCTCTTCCTTTTATTTCTGTGCTTCCTCATCGAGTTCGTATGATATGTATCCCCTCCTTTCGCCTTCATATAGTGCATGATATTTCCGATGACCCCACACCCTTCTCTAGAGAGAGGGTGTCCCGAACAGAGCGTTCATCAAATGTTTGTGGACTTGGGGCATTGCAATGCCCTCTATTTTCTTCTTGGCAAGCCTTTCTTCAATAATCTTCTCCCCACTTGGTGCTGTCCAATCTTCTTTGGGTACATATTGGCTTCCTCCGATTCCCCAGTCTTCTTCTGTGGTTCCGCTTACGCTCATGTCCTAGTCCTTTGCTGTTGCGTAACCCAACATGTTGATGGCTACTGTCTCCTTTCTCTCCTGGTATGGCTTGAGCTTTGACCCATTAATGGTGTTTGGTAGCAACGTTTTGTCTAAATTCTCCAACTTTATTGCTCCGTTTTCGCAGATCTCTTTGATTTTAAAAGGTCCGAGCCACCAAACTTTAAACTTCCGAGGCTTAATCTTGTTGCGACCATTATACTTCAAAACTAACAGGCCTAGTCAAAAATTCATTCGTTGGAGATGTTTGTCGTGCCAAAATTTTCTCTTTTGCATCGCTTCTATCACCCATTGTGCCATAACCCTTTGTTTGTCGAGCTTGTTGAGTTGGAATAATTGCTCCTTCAGACTCTCTGTGTTGCCTAGTCTGTTCTCGATCACTATCCTTAGGCTTGACACCATGTTCTCTATTGGCACTATTGCCTCCTGACCGTACATCAAATGGAACGATGTGTGCCTGGTCGCCACCTTGTACATCTTGTTGTGACCTTTTCACACATCACCCCATTCAAATGGGGAACCCCTAATTTTTGCTCCATTTTGGTCTTTTGGCTTTGGTTTTTGTGTCGCTCTCTCTGGTCTTCTGTCCGTTCAGGGATGTCCCATCGTTTGACCTAAGTTCGAAATTTTGGCTAAGTCTGTGAAATTAAGGTTTTTATCTTTCAGGCTTGTTTAAGGTCAAATTGAATTGTCAAAGTGAAATCTGAGCTTAGTACTGTGATCACAACGCTTCAGGCAGAGTCCTACTACATTTTCATTGAGTTCTGACTACTTACTATTTTTATTAAGTACTCAATCTGGGACCTTTTTTTCCAGAATATTGGGATTCTGACTGCTCCATCACATCCAAGGTACTTTCAAATGCTCGCACGCAAAATTTGAGCAGAATTGGACAACTTGCTATTTTTAGCAGTTCAGGCTTCAAGAGCCATTTTCAGGTTTGCACGTATGCTTTTCAAATGCATGTCTAGGGAATATATCTGGGTTTTTCAAGACCTTCGTGATGATATAACATGCAAGTCAAGACGATGACTTTTAGCAGTTCATTCTTCAAAGGCTATTTTTAGGGTTTGCATGTGAAGTTTTTCAGTGCATGTCAAGATATTCCTCATGGGTTTTACGAGAGCTTCGCAGTGATATGACATGCAAACAAGATGAATCATTTTTCAGGGACTTATTATTTTTAGCCAGTGCCCGCATGTTGACCAGTTTTTTAGGTTTTTTTGGGTTTTTTGAGATCCCTCGGGCACTGTAAAATGCAAACTCATCCGACAGCTGGTTAGTCGCTTTCCGGGCATTTACCATTTTTAGCAGGTACACTCTAGGCAGCTCCCCGCACTCCAGTTTGATAGGCAGAACAACATGCAACAAGAACCATGTTAGGCAAAAGTCGTTTGGAGCGCATGCAAGTCAAATTAGGGTTTCCACCTTTATGCCTAAAAATTGGGGGATGAAATACAAAAGTTGTCAAATAAAGTGCACCATCAAGATCAACATCTTTCAGACAACCTACTGGCAAAATTTGAACGAAATCTAAGTACTTACTATTTTTAGTAAGTCACTTCATGGCTATAAATAGCAGGTCGGTGCCAGAGGCAAATGTGAACAGTGCACTTAAATCTTCGAGTTCATGTGGAGCAAATTTTAGGTCAAATAGAGCTGCAGAAGTCAAGCAATTTTAGGGTTTCCTAAAAATAGCAGGCGAGTTAAAAATAGCAGATGAGCTTGGGCAACAAGTATAAACAAGGTAGTAAGGTCACAAGAAGCATAATCACGCCAGCTCCAGTTTCAGAATGGGTGAAAAGGCACAGAGAGGTACACGTCTCCAACATTTACTAAAAATAGAGTGCCGAGGTAGCTGAGGCATTGAAGATTTCCAAGTTGAAGTCTGGTAGGAGAAAGCATGAAATGCGCCCAAGGTGAGGTGGTAGCATGAAAGAAATTCTAAGTAAGAAGAATGGAAGTAGCATGTGGGAAATGCACCCTCATGAAGGGAGATTGTTAAAAAATGTTCTAAGGCATGAAAATTCCTCCACCATATGCTAAATGCGCCCAAGCTTGATTGAAATTCCTCCGGACACCTTGAAATGTGCCCACAAGGAGAAGGCATGGCAAAAATATTCTAAGGCGTGGGATTTCCTCACACACCTTCATATGCGCCCTCACTTGGAAGTTGACATAGGGAAATGCACCCTCAAGTATTGAAGTTCCTCCTCATAGGGTGAAATGCGCTCAAAGGTTCCTCTAGCACATGTGAAATGCGCCCACAAGAGGAAAAATGCTAAGGCATGGGAATTCCTTCCCACCCCCCTAAATGCGCCCTTGGGTGGAAGTCCCATATGCTAAATGCACCCTTAAGTTCCTACACACCACATGAAATGCGCCCAAGATTGAAAGTGGCCTAAGGTGGAACACGCCCAGGGAAATTTGTTAAGACAAGGTAAAGCTTGGCGTGGGAAATTCCTCCTCCACATGCTTTATGCGCCCAAGATGTAGACAAGGAAAATGTGGTTGAAAATATTTCTAAGTATGGGAGAATTCCTCCTCACACCCCCATATGCACCCTTGGCATGAGGCCTAGTGAAATGTGCTCAAGCTTGGCAAGAGTTCCTCCTCCCTATGTGATATGTGTCTAAGGTGTGGGCAAGGTTACAAGAATTTTCTAAGGCAAAGAAGTTCCTCCTCATAGGGTGAAATGCGCCCTCAAAGCAAATAATGGAGAATATTGAAAGTTTCTAAGTGTTGGTGGAAATTCCTTCACACCACCTCATATGCGCCCTTAGGTGGAAGTTGACACATGAATATGTGCCCTTGTTTGTGGGGGGGAAAATAAGACAAGATTGCTAAGGCGTGGAAATGCCTAAGGTTTGAAATGGAAGCATGATAGGTGAAGTGTGCCCTTCATGGGTGAATTAAAAAAATTTAATTTTTCTAAGGCATTTCAAAGGTGAAAGTGTGAAGTACGCCTAGGAGAGATAGCATTAAAATTTCTAAAGGCGGGATGAAAGGCGCCCATGAGCAGGAAGGAATTTCTTCAGGAAAATAAGGAAAATGCCAAAGCATGAAAATGAAGACCATAGGTGTGAAATGCACCCAGAATTTAAAATGCAATAAACCTAAGCAAATTTTATTATTTTTCTCAAAATAATACAAATTAAACTTACCCCTTCGTCCGGATACACATGAAAACGATGAGTTCTGAAGGGAAATTTCTTCTGGGTATTGGACATTTCCCACTAGGAGATGATTTAAACTTGTTCCACACTTTGCTTGTGTTGTTTTGACAGAGATTTTTGCCCGGCGCCTGTTTTAAGGAATTTCCTAGACAAAAAATTAAATTTCTCTAAGGCAAATAAGAGAAATGTTTTTACAAAAATGCTTTGGCTTACGAATTGAGCTGGATGACTGGAATAATTTTTCCAGAGTAAAATCAAATGCCTTAGCCTATTGAAACGGAACTGTTTGTGAGGGATATTTGATTTAATGTTTTTAATCCAAGCATGATGAAGCACGCCTGTGCAAGAGTGATGAATTTTTTCAAAGTTCTAGAAGTCAAATATTCCGATGCTTCGAATGACAAGTGTTGCGATTGGCAGAGGAGGGAAAACAAAAATTCGAATGTTTGCTAAGATTAGCCTCTTCCAGAATTTGACCTGGCTATAAGAATTCAAATTCTTTTCATAGTCCTCACCGGTTGCTGAATGCTAAATACTTCTCAATTGCTGAAAGTACGGATTTGAGAAGAGAAGATTTAAGTTGTTGAAAGTGTGAGTTTGCAAAAGAGAAACTTCTGAAGTGCTCAAAGTACGAATTTGAGAACAAAAGATTTAAGTTGTTGAAAGTGTGAGTTTGCAAAAGAGAAACTTCTCAAGTGCTGAAAGTGCGAATTTGAGAAGAGAGGATTTCTAAGTTGTTGAAAGGGCGAACTTGAGAAGGAGAATTTCTCGAAGGCTGGAAGTAAGTGGCTGCGAGAAAATCTTTCTAAGTGCTGGGTGTTGTGTTGCTGCAATTAGAAACTTCTAAGTGCTGAACTGAGAAAGGCATTGAGGTTTTGAAGATGGAAATTTCAAAGTGTTGCAGCCTTTTTTTTATTTTTGAAAATCAGCTGGAACTTTTGAAGTATTATTATTTTCTAAGTCAAAGTTTTCTTCGAAACTGGGCAAACTAAGTGACACAAATCTTGGCTCCTTCAATTTGGAGACTTTCAGAAGACGAATGATGGGAATTGGAGGCCATCATCCATCGGTCACTTCACACAACATCGTCAGGAATGGACTTTATGCATCTGCTGGTTTTCTGTAAGAGACCAGGTGTCTCTCAACCCAATCACTGGCTGATACTGTTATGTTTTTGTGGGTTTTGCAAATAAAGATAAATTGCGATTTTGCTCAAGAAAGCTATAAAAGTTTATAATAAATTCATAGATTGAAAGCAAGCCTCAAAATCACTCCTCAAATGATGGCGCCTCTAATTATTAAACTTCAGGACTCATACAATAATAAACTACGAACATATAAGAAAAAGGCAACATTTTTATTACAAAGAAAACCTGGTTATTGCAGCCGCCATTCTGATGAAGGAAAGTACGACCAAGCTGAGATAATGACTTCTCCAGCCTCGAAGTTGTTGCCAAACACTCCAGAGATCTAGGCACCCCAGCTGTTGAAAGCATAAGTCACAAAGGCAAGTCGTATCTGCTCACAGGAAAAGTACGGCCCTTGCTGCAGCAAAGTACAGCCTGTACTAGCAATAAAGAAAGTACGGCTGGGATAAATAAGGCTCACAAACAATTGAAAATGATTCCCAATCAAGTTGCCTTTGGTATCTGGAAGTAATCTCTTCTCAAACTTATTCTGAAACTATCATAGTAAGCACAAATGCAACCTCTGAATGAAGTCACTTTGTTGACAAGCTTCAACTGGTATTGCACAGTCTCAGTATGCCTGATTCTGAAGAGGGAATGTTTTTCAAAACCTGTTGATCTGCAGAAACCCTTGTTTCACAAACCCCAATGCTCTCAGAGAGAATAAAGACAAATTAAAATGATCATGAATAATGAATTCGATTTGCCTTCAAGAGAAATATATATCTTCTCTTCAAAAATTCAACCCTTCCCCAAAAAATCACTTAAATGCATTTAATAAAATAATAATTCGCCCCTTTTAGAGACTTAGGCAAATTATTAATAAATGGCGTCCCTTTTGATGAATAATTAAATACTCATTTAATTATTATTTAACTCCCTTATTATAAAGTATTAAATACTTTATAATTGCCATTTAATAATTACTTTAATATTTCATTAAAGTGACTTTATATTATAAAGTCAAATTAATAATCTTTTAATAGTCATTAAGTGCCCAAGTAAACACTGTTTGCTCATCAAATCATCAAACTGGGTCGAAACTGAGCTGACCAACTGAACCAGGTGCCTTGCTTTAAATAGCAACTCCTGCCTGCTTGACTTACTATAAATAGTAAGTATCTGTAAATCACTCTGAAAACGTTTGTCAGGGCCCAAACCTGAATCAACTGATGGAGTAATGTTCCCAAACGCTGGATAACTGCCTCAAGTGATCCTCTAAACACATTTGCCAGCCTACGAGGATTTGAATGATAGGCTAACCTCTGAATCATCTGTCCTGCCTAGGAAGGGGACACTACATTTTCCACCAACATTCCGGTGCCCAAAGCTGATTGTGGACTGTGCAAATTACTACAACACGGAGCAAAGGACTATCATCTCATTTGATGACAAGTTGTTGGCCAATCTTACGCCTGAAGCAATTGGAGAGACATTTGGAATTCCAGCCTACGAAAATATGATTTACAAAACAAGAGAGAGGGCTGAGAAAATGTATTCATCCACATTTGATCGATGTGCTGACCTGATAAATTCCAGGTGGATGAACAAGCCTAAGCCAACTCGAACAAAGTTGCCGAAGCAAATCATCTTAGAGGACTTGAGGCAGGAATTTTGTGACTTGATCATGATGCTTAGCAAAGTTGGAGGGTGCCCCCAAGCGTTCATCTTTGAACCTTGGATGTTCTACTATATCAATCTTGTGCTGGAGGGCAAGGAGTACGTGGATTGGGCGTTGATGATCAGTGATAATCTACATGAGCAGCTCAAAAGTCTAAGGAGAACAAAAACATTTTATATGAGCTCTTATATTATTTACATGCTGGCCCAGATGACAAAATATAGGGGGATATCATACAAAGGTGGACTTGGGTTCCCTATTACCATGGGGAATTCAGATGAGGTTTGTCCATCACTGCAGGCAACTAGGGAAGCAGATAATGAACTCCAATTCTTCCACCTCTCCTATCATACCAGCATACAACATTATGATCCCCAGAGAAATATCAGATGGATACTGTCTGAGGAATTCAGGCATAAGGCACAGATTGAAGACTTTTGGGTGAGTGTAGTGGACGAGTCTAAAATTAGGAAGAGGATGTTTTCAAGGATACCACTGGATATGATCAGAGAATGTGAGATTGTCCCGGTGCCAGATCATGTTGAGGAAGATATAAATGTGATACAGTCAGATTATGAAACAGTAAGGGATATGCCACTCCCACTTCCGGATTGGTCAGAGCCAGAGATTATAGATTTGGATATGCTCTGCATTCCAGTCTTGACGTTTACATAGAGTTGGGTGGAGAGGTGTGTAAACCGGTTTAAGGGCAGGTCAATTCCCCTTACGTACAATTTGATGGGAGATCATACATCACCAGCTGCTAGGCAAAGGAGGCAGGTTGCTCAAACTCCAGAGCCACGAGGAAAGGAGCCAATGCAGCCTGAGCCTCAAGGAGTTGAGGAGGCATCACATATGCCATCAAGGGCACATTCTCCGAGCCTGCAAGAAGTTTCACTGTTTGGTGATCAAAGAGCAAAATTGAATGAAGAACAAAGGATACAAGAGGCAAGTCAGCCACCTCGCAAGGAGTCAGTGGGCCAAAACATCAATATGCCTAGGGAGGAAAATCAACAGGATTTAGAAGAAGAAACGACCATTGATACTCATTTCCAACATGAGATTGAGACAACTCTTGAGGATGATGCTACTTCGGGGCAGGAGACCCAAAACTCGGGAGATACCGAGCCTATAGAGATTGACGGGCCTCGTCAGGATGAAGGCATACAAGAAGTTCGTGAAGTAGAAGCTAGGAATGAACAACCCTTCATTATTTCTGAATTGCAGCATGAAGTGCAAAAATGGCTAAGGGACAGGATGAGACATGATCCCGTTGATGAGACTGATCCAGCAGTTGAGATGGAAGAATTGTTGAGTAGGATTAGTGCACCTCCAACGAAGAACAAGGCCATAAATTTTTCTAAGATTTCAATTGATGAGGATGGCTCTAGTACGCTTCACGAGGTTGTACCTAGGATTGAATGTGATTAGGATGAAGCTGTTCCAGAAAACTATGTGATCACTATTATGGAGCTTGGCCGCCCTACTGGGGCACAGGTGATTGAAGAGTGCGATAATTCATATCAGGCACTCAAGGACAGATTGCTTGGTACTGAAGGCAAGGACAAAAGGTTGAAGATGGAGCACAAAACGTTGATTGGTTATGTGCAACACTTGTCTCGTTCTTGTGGGCAAGAGAATCCAGCAATTAAGCTCCCAGCCGAATTTCCGAGAGAGTCAGTCAGTGGATTGGAGGATTTGAGAAGGATGGCACAAGAGGCAAATAAGTGGGTTGTCAGTGTTCATACTGAGACGAAAAAGTTTATGGAGGATCTTGCACATGCCTATCGGCAGGCCTCCGATATTATGGCACGAATGGAGGCAGTTAACCAAGCTTGGGGTGAGGCCCGTATCTATTAGACCAGGGTTGTTCTTTGTCTAGAGGCTTTGATGCACACGCCTTTGCAGACTTTGGTTGGGGGAGGCATGATTCAGGATGGTGATAGATATGACTTCACCACTTGGTACTCTTCAGTGGTCACGGGCCTAGGATTCTATGATGCAGCACATGCAGATTCGGTAAGGGTTAGAAAGGCCATGACAAATATTTTTGATGGGGTCCTCAATACGCTAGAGGCTGGCTTCTGAGGAAATAACTATAGATGACTTGAAGAGTAGATTGACACCCTTCTTTTTTGAGGCGAAGGCCTTTGTTTAGGACAATTTTGAGAACACCTCCACCTTCTCCAGCATTGTTCAGAATACCCAGGATGCTCTAGTTGCTTGGAAGAAATCTTATGCTCGGCATGGGCAAACAGTGACAGTACTGGAATTTCAGTTGGATCACATCCCGCCTATTTCTAATCAGGAAGTTGAGGCCATGCTAGCCAGGTTCATTGATTTTGCAGCCAAGGAAAAGGAGAAAGGAAACGCCTTGTTGGATGATGATCTTCTGCAGGATGATGTTGTGCATTGATTGCTGGTAGTGGTTCCTGTAGAGGAGTGGAGAATCTTCTGTGCATTCATTGCCCCACTCCTCTTAGTGGCGGTTTTTAGGGCAAAAACCCTGATCAGGGCATATGTGACTCAATCTGAGCGCTTCATTGTATTTGAATCTAGTCTGTCCACTGGACTGAGCTTGATATAAAAGGGGCACCCCCCCTCATTTGTAACATAATTAGATATTGTTTCAGAGATAGAGTTGAGCTAGAGAGTAGAGAAGGCATAGTGAATAGCTTAGAAGATAGCTTAGTTTGAAAAGGAAAGAAAGCTTTCCCTTTGAAAGTTTTGTAAGAAGTTGTTGTAGAAAACTCTCATAATACAAAGGTTTATCATTGCTTTGTGGTTCTATCTTTTATTGTGAGTAGCTAGCAAGGCTTGTTCGTCTTTCCAATTCAAGTAGATAGAGTAAAGTAGATATTATTTCATGCAAGTAGATGTTAGTTGTGGAATGCGTTGTTTAGTTTGAGCAAGTTTCACTCATCCACACCACTAACGGGCTTGCTGACGGTGAGTTCGCCTTGTGTGGTCGATTGGATTATTTTGCACTTAACTTCGATTGTGATCCATATGTCCATATGCATCGTTGTGATGGTATGGGCACGTCGTATCATAGTTTGAATATCCTTCCCATCCTTTGAAGATTGCATCGGTTTTGTAGAAGTTGTTCGGAGGGAGGCAAAGCAAAATCTGGTTCGAATCTTGCTGTGATTGATCCTCGTGTCCCGCCTTTAGGAGTAGAAAATAACATAGTTCCACGGGGACGCGTCCCCCTCGAAAAACCAGCCGTCTCGGAGACGAGGACGTTTTCGAGATGCGGAGACGTCAGGGAAACGTCCCCCCGCTGTCCCCCCGCCGTCTCCCCGTTCCTCCGCCGTCCCCTGGACGTTTCCTTCACAGGGAGTCTTCTGGAAGTCTCGGAGTCTTCTGGGCGTCTCCTTTGGGAGTCTTCTGGGAGTCTCCAAGCCTCCGAGTTTCCCACGTCCCCTTCATTCAAGTGTATTAAATTTTAATTAAAATCAAATTTGTTAAAATTTAACTATTATGATATTGATATGTAAGTAAAACAAAATGAAAAATCAAAAAACTTTTAACTGTTATGATTTTATCTCATTGAATCATTTGAACATTTCCTACCCGTGCGTGCCTGTGAGAGCATTCGAGACTTTGCCTAAGACTCTGAGAGTGAATGTGCGAACTGCAAACTGAACCAGATCAAGGTTTTCAGATTTTCTGTTTTCCAAGGGCGTCATTATTGAACACTCAGGTATTTTATATTTATGATTTCGGATTTCGCATTGTTTATTTTGATTTCAGCCGCTAGGGCATTCGGCATTGGAACAGGAGGTTGGGAGGCTTTAAGCGAATCCCTCAAATTGTCGCCTCTTCCATGAGCTCGCATCCCTTTGAGGGATTCGCTCAACAGTTCGTTGAACTGTTGACGGGATGCCTCAAACGGATGTCATTTGCGCTGAACTGTTGAGCGAATCCCTCAAAGGGATGCGAGCTCATGGAAGAGGTGACATTGTCGCCTCTTCCATGAGCTCTAATGTCGCCTCTTCCATGAGCTCGCATCCCTTTGAGGGATTCGCTCAAAGCCTCACCAGTCAGCCAACTATTTTTTTTTTTGAAAATTTTTAAAATCGAAAATGAGATAAAATCATAAAAGTTAAAAGTAAACTGTAAAACTAAAAATTGTTGACAGTAACAGTGATTGCATGCATCAAGGCCTGGCAAACCTTTTTAAATTTTTAACTGTGAAGTGTGAACTGTTTGACACTTGAGTCCTTGATACTTGATAGTGATTGAATGCATCAAGGCAAGGTATTTGAACTGTTTGACAGTGACTGAATGCAGTCACTGTCAAACAGTTCAAATGCCTTGCCTTGATGCATTTGACTGATGCATTCAGGCATCAAGGCAAGTTCAAATGTCTTGCCTTGATGCATTTGAGTCTTTGACTGATGCATTCAGGCATCAAGGCAAGGCATTTGACTGATGCATTCAGGCATCAAGGCAAGTTCAAATGTCTTGCCTTGATGCATTTGAGTCTTTGACTGATGCATTCAGGCATCAAGGCAAGGCATTTGAACTGTTTGACAGTGACTGAATGCAGTCACTGTCAAACAGTTCAAATGCCTTGCCTTGATGCATTTAGTTCAAATGCCTTGCCTTGATGCATTTGACTGATGCATCAAGGCAAGGCATTTGAACACTGTTTCAAATGACAGTGACTGAATGCAGTCACTGTCAAATAGTTCAAATGCCTTGCCTGTGCTTCCAAATTTTGCAGAACAAACCACATTTTGATTTCTTAATTGATTATATAAGTCTTATTTTTTTTTTTTACATTGTTTTTGCAGCATCATCATCATAATGAGTTCACATAACAGAAGTGATGATGAACCAAGAATTCAAAGTGAAAATGATTCATCAGATGATCATGATCCTGACTTTCAAATAGGAGGGGAGGCTGTGGGTGAAGTTGAACCACAAGTTCCACAACATGGCTCAGCCTCAAATACTCAAACTACCACAAGTTCCATTGGCACTAGAGATAATAGCTGCCCTTCAGAAATCCTTCAAGAATGGGCCAAGGGCCTCTTTGATCCAAAAAAACCCTTAAAACAATTTGCATCCAAGGTAGCAGCAAAGCCTGGGGCAGTTGGGGGCACTAGATTATGGAAGTGTCACATGTGTGAGCTTACATGGTTTGGCAGCATTACAAGAACGAATGCACACTTTCTTCTTATTCGAGGCAAAGGTGTAGATGTATGTAGAGTTGTGGCAGGTAACTTGAAGTACAAGGCTGAAATTTTAAAATTATGGGGTTGTAATGAGGGTGAAGTGCCTGCATCTGCTACATTGCCACATAAGAGTTTGGGTGATCAATTTTCAGCAGTGTCTACTTCTACTTTGTAGAGTCAAAGGCCACCAAATCCGTTCAATTCAAGTGCAACAGAGCCTAGGGGGAAACGTAAGATGACGTCTTCACAACCTTTAGCAGATTTATTCAATGTGCAGGCAAAGGATGAGGCAGATGATGCCATTGGCAAATTATTCTTTGCCAATGGCATTCCATTCCATGTGGCTCGCTCTCCTTATTATAAGGAAGTTGTGTCAAAGATAATAAGGGCAGGACAATCATATGTGCCACCAGGGGAGAATAAATTGAGGACAACAATCTTGGATCAAAACTATTCCAAGATTAATATTTTGATGGAGAAGATGAAGAGAACCTGGGTCACAAGTGGATGCAGCATAGTCATGGATGGGTGGATGGACATTAGGCATCATCCACTCATCAATATCATCGTCACATCTATAGCGGGCCCTTATTTCCTTAAGGCTATTGATTATTCAGGGCATAGCAAGGATGCCCATTATCAGTTTCAGATCCTCAAGTATGCTATAGAGGAGGTTGGACCACAAAATGTGGTGCAGGTAGTGACAGATGTGGCCCATGTGTGCAAAGCTGCAGGGAAGTTGATTGAGGCAGCCTATAGGCATATTTTCTGGACTCCTTGTTGTGTGCATGCTATGAATAATGCACTTAAGGACATGGGTAAAATCAGCTGGATCAAATCTATTGTCAATGATGCTAGAGATGTGCAGATGTTTATCTGCAACCATCATCATTCACATGCACTTTTCAAGTCCTTCTCCAAGAAGGAATTCTTGAAGCCTGTAGAGACTCGGTATGCATCATACTTTATTCTCTTGGAGAGGATGCTTGAGTTGCAAGAGCCTTTGCAACTAATGGTAATGACAGCAGAATGGAACAGATGGCCTGAGTCAAAGACACAACAGGGATTGAGGGTTAAGAAGGTGGTGAAGAATGATGTCTTTTGGGTTCATGCCAAATATGTTGTCTCCATTATTGAGCCAGTCTTCAAAGTTATTAGATTTGGAGATTCTAATGCACCTTCCCTTGGAGAGGTATACAAATGCATTGATTCCATGCTTGATCAAATGAAGGCTAAAGTGCGAGAGAAGGACCCCACAATGCAATTCTATGCCTGCAGTTGACTGATCGTCCCCTAAGCCTGTGCTAATTGACTCTGAAGAGTCTGAACCTTTGCCTGTAGTGCATTAATCTATCCCTATGAGGGAGCCCCGATTATTCTTGGAGCCAAAGTACTCGACTGGCCCACTTCTCTCGAGATCCGTGGCCTCGCCCTGAAGCATAGATGGGAGAAACTCAACACTCCCTTACACATGGCTGCCTACGCATTGAACCCAAAGTGGTATGTGCCATGTTTTGGTAGAGTGACACCTATAGAGGATTTTGAGGTGAAGGAAGGGTTCATGAAGGCCATTGACAAAATGTATGATCCTATAGAGGCCGGCTTGCTTCGTACTGAGTGGACAAAATTTGCTACTCTTTGGGGATATTCAAAGGCAGCCATATTAGATTTGGAGACTATGTCACACGAGGACCCCAAGTTGTGGTGGACTATGCATGGGCCTAGATCTTTGATTACTACTCTAGCCATTCGTTTGCTGTCCCAGGTTTCTAGTTCTTCTGCTTCTGAGAGGAACTGGTCCACTTATAACTTCATCCACTCTGTTAAGAGGAATAGGCTCACTTCTAGGAGGGCGGAGAAGCTTGTGGCTGTCCATAGTGCCTTACGTCTCATTGATCGCAGCACAACTACATACAAGGAGAGTCCAGCAGCCAGATGGGATGTAGAGCCAGAAGAGCCAGCACAGATAGATGAGGATGCTACACAGACAGGGCTGGTTGGTATTGGTTTAGATGAGCTTGAGCATTTGGGATCCTCGTCCGACGGTTCCAGTGATGAGGAGATTGGCATGGAGCTTGGAGTTGGAGATGATTAGATCAATAGAGGCATTAGCCATTAGGCCATTAGCTATTTAGTATTTAGTATTTTGTTTTTGAAGTTTGAAGTTTGAACACTGTTGTGTTGATAACTTGATACTTGATTGTAATTATGAATCATGACTGAAATTTTGAAATTCAATTTATGAATATGAAACAACTAGTTCTCGTTCCAATCACAATGTCTATTAAGTTACAACTTACAAGTATATTTTCATTGTTTCAATGTTCCTTAGGCTTTTACAATTATACATCTTTTTATAACTAATTTTTCAAGTACTATATGTATTTCAGCGCACCGCTCCCCCCCCGCCGTCCCCCTGTCCCCAAACTTAGGCCCCCCGCCCCCGAAACCCGTCCCCTGTCGTCCCCCCGTCCCCATCCCCGAAACTCGGTGTAACTATGGAAAATAGAGTCTTTATCCTTATCCCATTTAATTTCAGCATTTTCCCGATTAGTCTAGGAATCAGAGCATCATCGTCAAATCATTCGCAACTTAACTGCTTCAAAGTTGAACAATTGCGTAAGTCCCCTTGAAATAGCTAGCAAAATCACATCGATCCAACTGAGACTATCCCCTTGCATAAGGAACCTTGGAGTTGAACATATGATCTTTCATGCAATCTTAGCATGCAAAACACTTTGATCAAGAGAGGATAGAGTTACCGTTGGAAACTTTATTCTGTGTTGGTGCGGTCATAAAACACCCGTCAACACGTCGTTCGGTATGCCCATAGTACGGCGGGTAGTCTCTCCTCCAAGTCAGCTTCTTCCATGCCGCATGACTTGTGAATGATGGACACTAGTACCTTGTTTGTAGACTCTGCTTGGTTGTTGGCTCTTTGGTAGTATGGACTTGATAGGTTGTGGAATATCCAAATCTCTGTCGTCATCAACCGAATGACATGGTTGACGAAATGCCCTCTTTGATCACTAGTGATTTCGATTGGAATGTTGTATCGTGTCA
Source organism: Sequoiadendron giganteum (assembly GCA_007115665.2). NCBI lineage: Eukaryota > Viridiplantae > Streptophyta > Pinopsida > Cupressales > Cupressaceae > Sequoiadendron > Sequoiadendron giganteum. The sequence goes on from CM021103.1 coordinate 258,969,214, forward strand.
CTATCTGCTCATAGATGAATCTTGCCATACTATGTGCGGTGTTGTCTGGTAGTGCTTGAGCCTCGACCCACTTCGTTAAGTATTCTGTGGCGACGACTATGTATCGACACCGATGCAACTAGCTCACTTCCAGTGGCCCAATGAAATCTAGTCCCCAATGTTTGAACAACTCTTAGGGTTGGGACAAAAAAAATGGCATATAGTCTTTCTTGAGTGGTTTTCCCACTCTCTGGCACATGTCACAGCCCATCGCCCACTCTCAGGCGTCTGTGTGTACCGTTGGCCACCACAATCCTACCAGGAGAACCTTCCATGTGGCCTCCGGCTAGACCTTACATCTTGTCAAAAATATGTAGAATTATTCTTTGAAACGTGACCGACACGTTACATAACCCAAATGTCGTTTGGTTGTACGTGTACATTCCATCTTCGACCATGAACGTTGTCTTCAATTTGTCTTCTTTGACAATGATTATTTGGTTATATCAAGAGAACCCGTCCATGAACGAGTACATTTAATGTCCGCTACTTCTAGGATGGTGTCGGTGAAGGGGATTGGAAATGGGTCTTTGATTGTGTCTTCGTGATCGCCCTATCCACACCACTTACAAAGTCTTCCTCTCGTACCTTGATTGTTCTAGCATTCCTTGGAAATGTGACCCCATTCATTGCACTTTCAACAATATATCATGGCTCTACCCTTGTTGTCCTATTGAATCTTACTTCTCAGTGCATTGTTATTGCCTCTTCGACTGTTACAATAACTTCTACAGGATGCATTTCTATTCAGAGGCTTCAGTGGTGTGGTTGGAGGGGTTAATTGTTCCCCTTGTGCAAAGAATATTTGAGAACTCCTTGTCTTTAGATTGTATGGGCACTCCTTGATGGAGTGTCCCATAACTTGGCAGATGTCATAGAAGAATTTCTTTGGGCAATTCGCCTTTGTATGACCTTTCGCTTTACATTTGGTACACTATAATTCTTTAGAATCCTTTGAACTCTCCTTTTTGGCGTTTAGCTCCTTCATCATTCTCATCATATCCTCTCGGAGAGCTTGTATAGTTTTTGATTCGTCGTCGTTGCTCTCCTTTGTACTTTTGTCATTTGTTTTCTTCTTCCCTTGAGAGGATGTCTTATTCTTACTCTCAATGTCCATCGCCTGATTATAGGCTTTAGCATACGAGGATGGAGGTACCACCTTCATTTTATTTCACAGGGATGGAAGTAACCCTTCAATAAACCACTGCTTCTTCAAGTTGTTTGCCGGTTGTGTCTCTAGTTTCACTAGCAACTCCTTGAGTCTATGATTGTAGGCTCGTACATTTTCATGCTTTCCCTGCTTCATGCTATATATCTCGGCTACGATCTCATTGTCATCTCTCGGGAGTTTGAATTCCTCCTCAAATGCTTTCTTTAGTTATCTCCTTGAAACTTTCTATGCTGCTTTGAGTACGGTATACCAATCTAGGGCTAAGCCTCTTAGAATTGTTGGGAAGGCTCTTAGTTAGTAATTCACATCATCCTACCCAGTCGCTATCCATATCAGCTCACATGTTTTGCAATGACTTACTGGATCCTCAGAACCGTTCCTCGTGAACTTTGGTAGCTTATGCCTTTCCCTACTTGGATTGGTTGGCAGAGTCACCATGTTTCTTCCCCGATGCCCTCCTTGTGCATTGGACCTGATTGGGCTGTTTCTCCCCTAACGCTTTAGTGCTTCTCTTGCACTCTCAGCCATGTATGGGTCTGCAACATGTCCCTTTTCAGCGTCCTCTACAACTCAAGTCTCCTGGGTTCGTTTCGGTACTCCCTCCATCTAGTGGTCATTGGCTCGGATCCTCCAATTCTCGGTTCCTCGTCGTCCGATATGGACAACTCTCGAATGAGGCATATGCAGTTTTCAAGTTCTCTTGTTAATTTTTTTCATCATTTTTAAATTTTTCTTTGTCTACTATATACAGTGTCTTGAAGGTGTCTTGGTTTTGCTCGTCCTCAAGGTTTCTGTTCAGTTCGATAATGTCTTGGTTTATTTCATTAAGATCTTCGTTCGCTTCTTTGCCAATTTGTTTTAGTCTTCTCCATCAGGTTTCTTGTTCTTTTATTTTGAGTGACTTCATACTCTTTCCTTCGGTGTTTCTTGCTCGCTTGGTACTTGGCTTTTGTCCTTATTGGGCCATACAGGCATTAATTGTTGGTTGTACGATCATTAATTGTCGGGAGTATGCCTGCGACTAGTGTCGCATTCTTCCTCCCGCTTGCTTGTTTCCTTGTACTGTTGTAGTATTTGTTGCCTTTTTTGTTCTTGGTCACTCTCGGGCTGAAGGTCTTGCAGTATGATGTAATGACGTGTGAGCAACCTTGGTAGTCTATTGAGGAGGTGGTTGACCTCTAGGTTGACATGCATCCTGTCCCAGATGACTGATTGAGGGATCTCTCACCTGAGACCCTCCCTTCATACGTGATCCCTCAATGAGATCCCACAGGTTGACGAGGTCCTGTGTCAATGTGTCTCTCTTTCCTCGTTTTCTTGTACTGGTTCTTCGGTTGGCTGATCCATTACGATGCCATTCTCCTGTCTATGATGTGTCCAAAGGTTCGATTCAGCAATGACGCCAAATGTTTACTCACAGGAATAGATTCAACATACTACGAGAGTAAACAAAAATGTAACTCACAAAACATAGAACATGTATAGAACATTCATCAACACATATTGCACAAAATAGTGGTACTTTATTTATTAATGCAATGGAACCAAGTACAATCATCCGTACTAGAACATAACATCAAAATGTAACATATTGTAGCACAATGTCATAATCACTATCCTCAAATATGTCCCGACTACAATGGCCCAAGTACATATAGTTGTTGGCAGTGGTTGAGAAACCAACCGTTGCGACTCTTCGTTACAACTAATCCAATTAGTCGAGGACTTAATTTCCCGAAGCAACATGTAACATAAAGTACATGAAATATTTGCTGCCTAACTATAGTTTTATTTAATTACAATACTTGGCCGACTAATGACACTCACGGCTGACGACACTCTCTAATATTAAAAATTTGAATTTTTTCTATATTTCCTTTCTATGTAGTAATAGAACATAAAACAAAATACTAAACAACAACAATGCAATATCAATATTTAATACTGAAACCTCTTGACACATCAACTTTAATTATTATTGCAGCAATTTGGCACTTATAAAATCTTGATAATACGAACAACAATATTGGATTGATATGAATGACAATATTTAATCGAACTTGTATGCAGTCAATATTTAAATAACATAGATTAATATAGGTAGCAACAAAATGCTAAACTCACAAGTATTTTGCCAAGGTGCTGCAGAAATAAACAACACCACAAAAAAGATGATTGCTGTGATTGAGATCAGCAACCAATTCGTACAACAAAACTCATATGTTGATACAAACTATTGTTATAAATGCTTATCACAATGACAAGGTGCTGTAGTGACTGTCTGAAATAGTATTGTAACAGTACTATAGCAGTGGTATTATAGTGGCAGTATGGAATAGTACTGTAGTAGTATGATAGCAACTGAAAATTGGAAAGATGTTGCAATCTTTTTTGCACAATTATGATTCTTGGGTGAAACTGTCTCAAGGAACAATAGGGATTTTGTCTTTTACCCTTGCTTGGAAACCTAAGTTACCGGGTTCTTCATTTGAAGCCCTGTGTCTGCTTTAGAAGCGACCACGGGAGCACTTGGGAGTGCCTAGGGAATGCCCTATGTTCTCGGGGCATTCGGGGTGCTCCTTGGGCGCTCCTAGGCGTTCCTAGGCACTCCCATAGGCACCAGTGCCTTGCAAGTGCTAAAAAGTAATAAAAAACACTTGAAAAACATGCAAAAAGTGCATGATAGAATTGTGAAAATGGCGTGCACCATGAAGGTCTGTGTGGTTTCAAAGGCCTTGATTTGGGCTTGGCCTTAATTCGACCCCGCTAGGGGCATTGCCCCTTGACAACCACAAAGGGTGCTAACCCTCAATCCCATTGTGGTCTCCATTCCCAACCCCCACTAGTTATTGGGATCTATTGTCACATAAGAAAATTGATTACAATGAGGGGGTCTAAGAATGGAGACCAAAACTGACAACTTAGACAATTATCTTTATGACTATCATAATATCATTGATCAATGATGAAGTATCATACTATCAAAGATCAAATGTCATTATTATCATAAAATATAATATTATATAATATATCAAGTGTATTTCCAATTTAACACCGAATTTGTATAGTTACTATTCTAGTAATGCTTAGAGCATTCTGATTGTAAGGAAGGTTTTGAATGAATAAATGTGATTGAACTTTGTTGTCAATATGAAATCCTGTTTACATGTTATGTTTGGCTCATTCTGTATTCTTGATTGATGTTATTCTTGAATAAAACAATGAATAGAGGAAAGTAATTAGTCTTGTTTTATATATTTGATTTATATATACTGCAAATATTGTGAGCATTTGACTGCCGTGGTTTTGTGCCATGGATGCAGGAACAGGAGCTATTCCTCCAGGTGGAGGGGAAATATCACTCAGGAAGAGGAACTTGGTCGGCTAACCGGTAAAGTTGATCGTATGAGCATACACACACTTCACTAAGGATTTTAGGAACTGAGTCAGATTAAGTTGTCATGATAAGTCATCCTTAGGCTTAGGAGTTATGATTACTTCTTCATGCTTTATGAGTGGTGTTCCTTGATTGACTGACTTACTGTTCTGTGAGCCTTGAATGTGAAATGTGAACTGATAAGTTACTGATGCCTGGAATTTACAGTTAAATGTATAAATATGTGTTTATGCAATTACGTCTATTAGAGGTGCTCTGACTGGCCTATAATACACGTAATTGGAGATTTGAAAATAAACATGTATAGATATATTTAAGTGTAAACTGGGTAAGTTAATTAATATATTTAATAATATATTTAATATCGATGTTATTATAGTTTTACCGATAATATAATATATTAATATATCTAATATAATATTTGAATATTATATAGATATATTTATATATTTAAAGAAAGGTAAGTTAAAAACTATAATAATATTGTATTGAATATAATACAAAATATATTAATACATTTTAATGAGAATATTAAAATATCTAAACCTTTGGAAAGATTTTATATAAACTATAATCTTTGGCATTTAAATTTACATTTATCTTATAAAGGTATTTGAGTTTATTTACCTTTGGAAATAAAGGTAATAAGACTTTCATAGTCTTTGGTAAATACTTTGCAAACCATACAAAGGAAATTAGAAATATTGAAATACTTGGAAAATATTAAAAGGAAAAAGAATTTCGAAATTTTGTAAAGACCAATGGAAATTTATAAAAATCATTTAAGGAAATGTAAGTATGAACTATAGACTTTGGAAAGTATAAAAGAAACATTTGAAAAATCGCGGATTTCTTCCCGTGAAGAAATCGCGCGACTGTGTTAAGCAAAGAAATGGCGAAAAACTTCAGCAAATACAGTCCGCGCCCAGCTCACACTTGAAAGACTTGGTCGCGGATGCTAAAGCGCCACCATTGTGGACGCGTGGGTGGAAGAAAGGTAACAGCAATTGCAAAAAAAACCCTTGACGTTTTCAAACCGAAAACTTTGGACGCCATTTGTGTTGCAGTCCGCCATTTTTGAAGGCAAGTTGAATGTTTAACCTGTACGTGGTTGATCCACGAAATTGGCATGTGATATGTTGAAACATTCTTGAGAAATTATGTTGAATCATCAACTCTTTTGCTGTGTGTTTGGCTATTCGACTGCCACTGCGGATTTTGACATTTTCAAAATAAGAGGTGTCGAATTCTCATGCCTACAAGGTAGGAAACATGAGAATTCGAAACCTATAAATAGGTTCTCACTCATTGTTGAAAAACACTCAATTTTTCATTCACTCTCCTTGCCTTGGAAAATTCGAAATACAGTGCTGTGGTATTTCTGTGTTTTGAAATTCCATTTTATGAAAGCCATTGTCATTTTATGAGAGCCATTGCCATTTTATGAAAGCCATTGTCATTTTATGAGAGCCATTGCCATTTTTGTGAAAGCCATTGCCATTTTGTGAAAATCATTTGCAATTGAGACAGTATTGCTGAGAGACAGTATTGTTGAGAACAACTTTTTGCATTTACCTGAAAGTAGTATTTGCTTAAGCTGAGAGAAGGCTGCGAAGGACGGTGGAGCAAGGATTGAAGCTACCGATCAAGCTCATACGCAAAAGGAAATCAGGCATGAGATATATGTTGATAGATTTTCTGTCATTTATTTTAAAATGTATGATTAGATTGCTTGATTATGTCTTGCTTTATGAAAGGAAAAATAATAAGAAACCTCTATGTTCTATGAAATTGCTGAATTGGGAATAGTTTAATTCCTTAGAAAAGGCTATTGAAATAATAGAGATAGCTTAATAGATTGCTGAATTGGGAATAGTTTAATTCCTTAGAAAAGGCTTATTGAATTTAAGAGATAGCTTAAGAGCTGGTCAAATTGGGGAATAGTTTAATTTCCTTAGAAAAGCTTTTGAAATAGCTTAGAGAACTTGATGAATTGGAATAACTTAAAAGCATGTTGAAACGAATCAGTTTGAAATCATAGATGAATTTGAAAGGGAAATATTTGTTTACTTTTAGTAAAGTACCTTATAATTTGTATTGCTTGAATACTGCTTGAATTCCTTAAGTAAAGGAAAGGGATTAGTTATTAATACTAGGACGAGGGTGGATTCAGAACCAAGGTAGTCTAAAGCTTTAGAGTTAAATAGGTTAACTAGAGAAAGCTACGTACTCCATGGATAAAGATTTCCATGTTGGGAAGTACCAGAGGGACCCCTTGTTGACTGTACTCCATTTCCTGTTTAAGTAGTTGAAGTAGGAAGTCTAGGGTGATTGACTACCCACTGAAGGACTCAACCTACGCGTAGGATAAGGCAGCCTTAAGTCAAACCAAACCTGACTTAGTGCAAGTGATAGATGACCGTCAGTATAAGTACTGCCGAAATGCTTTGGCCAAAGTAGTGTAGTATACCTAACGTCCACTTAGACTGTGAGACGAATTACACTGTCAGTTCACAGTAATCCAGGTTACATGCTAGATTGAGATTGTGAGGACACAAGGATTTAGTTATGTAGGATTACACACTATGCTCAGTTGGTCATACAGAACCGGTTACCCAACCAATCTCCTCGAAGAAGGGAGGGCCGTCTACTTAACAGTAAACGTGCGGGGGACCGCAATATAAGTCCGTGGTTGGTGGAAAAGCACCTGAGTGATGTTTCCCCTCCACCTTAAGACTTCTGATGAACCAAGGTTTGAAAGGGAAGATCCTGGACAGTCTTATTCCTATTTGCTCAAAAGCTTCCGAGCTATGTTTGAAACTTGTAAGATTCTTACCTTGCTTTTTATTTTGAAGAAAAGTAATCATGAAAGCGTACTCTGTTATTTACTTGGAAAATAGAACAATGATGTATCGTGTCTTTTATTTCTTTATGATGAAATGTTCAATTAGAATGAAAAGAAAAGTTATTTACTTTGTCGTTTAATTGTATTTCCTTGTATCTTATTAGTGAAAATAGAAAATTTTTTGTTTACCCGGTTTTGGGGTTGTTACACAATTATATATATATATATATTTCTTTTGCATACATATATATATTATATACAGTCGTACCCAAACATACTATACCCAAGAATTTTTTTTTGCCATATCTGCATACCAAAACCTTGTACCTGTATTAGAATTGGCAACTTAGTTGTAAACGAAAAGGGTTTTTGTTTTTTGAATCTTTGCACTCCAAGGGTTTTCGTACTTAGGGGAAATATATGAACACAAATGCTCAAGCTATCAAATAAAGAGGGGTTTTTTTATTTCATAAATTGGATGCTTGCTTTTGAGCAACTCTCTTCCTTTTCTAAACTCTTTTTTGGCCCCTTTTAATTTGAATTCTCTTTGCCCTCCAAAAATTCCTTGGAAAAGTGTTCACTTAAAACACTTTAATAATATATTACAAAAGATCCTATGATGTTCCATTTAAATAGTATTTTATATTTATAATAATAATAATATTTAAGTTGTTCATTTGCAATGTTCTAAAATAAAGTTACTAGGACTAACTTAAAATATTATTGTTAAATCATTTCTCAAACTTTATCCCTTAGCTTACAGGAAATAAAGAAATAAGCTATAGGGCTCCCAATTATTTTAATCCTTAAAATGGGACATGACAGGGCCCACCTTGTATTAATTTCTTCTTCCACTGGAGATGTTTTCCAAAGTTAACATTTTAACTTAGAAAACTTGACTGATTGTGTCACACAACAGATATTGATTGGGAACCAACCATCTCAACTATAACGGTGTTGAAGGCTGTAAATGTTCACTGGTATTTTATTAAGCCAAAGAAATTTTTGAATGTGCATGCATGGACTGAACTACACATTCTAACTGCATTCTCTAGGTTGTTTTGTCGATGACCCAATGGGCTAATCAAGATAGCAATTTTTTAAATACGAAATTATGTGCTTATCAAGTAATTACAAGGAATTTGAAATCTGTAGTTAATGACAAGTGAATGTTTTGAAGCCTGTAGTTAAAGATTATTAGAGGTCTGGTAACAGAAGACAATTTCTTATTGGTTGTATGGGTTTACCAAACTTAAAGCATATTTATTGGATGACCAAAAGCAATGTTCTAAACTTTTAACAATAGATTGCCCATAGAATCTTTCTTTTAGAGGTTAAATCCTTACAGGTATTTGGTCATATTTATGATTCATATAGTTACAGAAGTGGGCCAGGATGCTTGGTAGTTAGGTGCAATCACTGCAGAGACAAAAGGAGTATGCACAGGATGGCGAAAAGGCCTTAAGATTGGGAAAGAGGACTTTATGCCGGGTTGAGAGAGATTGGTTTGATCAGGAAGTGACAATTAAAATTATTTTCGAATGGTGGTTTGATAAAATTCATATATTCTTATTAGAAGAACAAGAAACAAGAACATTTTTGGATGAGCTTACATTTGAAAAACTTATTAAAGATATTTGACACTACTAAATGTGAAATACATTGGTTTCTATGAAAAATGTGTATTATGCAAGCTTATGTACCAATCACACTATGGGAACACGTAAATTCTAATTCATATGAGATGTTGAAATTGTCACAGTGATGTATACACATTTATAAGCTTTTATCATAGCTAAAACCTGAATTCAGCTTAAAAAAAATGCATTCTTATATGTTGTTTTTCATTAATGTGATAATGCTCTCATTTATGTTGAGTTGTTTTTTGTATTTTGGATGATATCTGTAAATGTTTTTAGGTTTTATCTTTTCAGGTTATGCACTTGCCTTGGATATGACTGCAAGGGAGATTCAGGCTCCTGCCAAGGTCTTTCTTCTCACTTTATTTCTGACCTTTTAAATAATTTGTAACTCAAAAGAACTGTGTTCAGTTTTAGGGTTGACATTTTGAAATTAGTAAACATTTTGATTGAATGATATAGCTACCAATATTTTGATGTTTCCTAAAGAATGTTTAGGCTTTGGACATAACTTAGTAAAATGAGAGTTAGCTGTGCATTAAACGTTTGGTTCTTTGTTAAGTTACGGATATGATTCAATTTTTGAAGGAATATTTACATAAGAGAAGTCAACATGTTTAAAAAATCCAAGAAAGTCACTTAAGCTCTTCAACTCCCAATTACCCACCTCCTTTTTAATTTATTTCTATCTGCTTTTTATTGGAAATTTGGAATAATTCCATCAACTCATTTGCATATTTACTTGACTAATTCCATCAGAGATTTGGAAAGATGTGGTAATTGATGTTGGATATGGAGTGCCTTGAATCTGTCAAGAGTTTGCTGGAGATGCAATCAATTTTGTTGTGAAGCTTTGACAAACTTTGCACAAATAAAGAAGCTATGTTTTGCTCCTTCTATTGGTGGGATGTATTTGGAACTGAAAGAACAGAAGAATCTCATAAGGATGCTCTAACAAACTTTTGAAAGAGAATAATCTATAGAAACACATGAGCAGCTTGGTTGCAGTGATGTTCAATGACATTTAGATAGTTGTTCTATTGCTTACTGTGCTGATGAGAAACATGGAGAGCATGGACTAAGGTGAGATTACAACCTAAGTAATATTGTTAAGTTTTAAGCCAACAAATGACAACATTACTGTTATGCCTTAACCCATTGATTGTATTGGGATATGGGTAGCTGACTTGTGCCCAGCCTAATCCTTAATCGAGTCATTTATGAGTCCATAAGAATAATTATAGTATGCTCAGTCTGACTCATTGGGATTAGGACACTAGAATATTCCAAGGATGCTTGTATACAGGAGGTAGTGAATATTGGTTAATCATCATAGTGTGAATTTTGTTATTGTTGAAGTTTTGTGGAGGTTTTCCCCCTTGAGTGGCTTATTATTATCAAGTATTTGCAGCATATTTCCTATTATATTCTTCTCTTGTGCAAGTTATTTCATTACAAATAGTGTTAGAGCACAATCTTGGCAGCCAGAGGGCAAGAAACAAGACAATCTTTTTGATTGAGGAGGTCAAATTGTGAAGCACTATCTCCTTGAATGTAGTGAATTTTTTCTGCAATTTGGAGGATTGATTAGGGACATATTTAAGCTGCTACAATCTAGATTTGAGGTCATTTGAAGAAATTTTGAAGGATTAATTGTGAAAAGGGTTTTCACCAAACTTGTTCCCAAGCTTGCAAATTAGTGAATTTCTTGGAGGTGTTCTCCAAAAGGTGAAATCTAGGCCTAGTTAAGTTACAATGAAAAACTCAACCTATTTAGATTTGTTTTGTGTAAGTTATTGCAAAATTATTTTGGCTGCCCCATGGTGGTGACTTCAACAAGAGGCAAATGAAGGAATCTAGTCACTCTAAGGAAAAACCTTGAATAGTAGAGGAGATGGATCCTATAACCATAGTTGGAAAACTCGCCCCAAGAAAAAACTCGCCAAGCCAAAAATTGGAGAGTTTTTAAAACTCGGAAAAAACTCAGCAAAAAAACTCGGGAACCTAAAAAATTGCATAAATTTCATTAGAAACACATTTTTTTTGCAAAATTCAATGACAAGATGAATCCAATGAATCCATAAATGAGTACAAAAGTGTTTTCTATTAATTTTGGTTGACTTCAATGTAAATTGATTACAAAATCGCATTCTTATGCGGAATCCCGATGGCTAAAAGCCTGAAAGTCTAATACATGAAAGCAATAAAACTAGAACTAGAAGCAAATACTAAACAGTAACTAAATACAACATGCTAGGCTTTCCTCTTCCCTAGTCTAGCAACAGCTAGGGAAGAAGGGGTGGGTCCTCTAGCCCTCTCGCGTGTGCGTGGTGGTGGTGGCAGTGGTCGCACTCGCGGTGCTACTGCTATTGCTACTGGCTCCTCAGCTGGCATGGAAGGTTGTGTCTGTGGCTCTGGCTGAATCTCATCGATATCCTCAGGAATGTCCTCCAACCCTACATCTCCTGATGCACCCACATCCTCCATTGCTTGTCTCTCAAAGTCAAGGATCTCGTCCGCGCTAAACAATGGAGGCTGCTCATCTCGCCCTGTCCAATCACTATAAGGATCTATCTCATCTAAATCAATAGGATCTAGTGATTTTTCTTCTACTCTCTTTGTGCGCAACCGAAGGTTGTATTGCACAAAGACAAGATCATTCAGACGCTTTTGTGCTAACTTGTTCCTCTTTTTCGTGTGAATGGACTCGAACAAGCTCCAATTGCGCTCACAACTCGATGCACTACAGGGCTGACATAATACGCGGAGAGCAATTTTTTGAAGATGTGGGGTTTTCCCACCCCAATTTTTCCACCAAACCTCTGCAAAAAAATTAAATATTGAAAAGTTAGAAAACAAAGTCAAAGACTCAAGTCAAAAGTAAAACACATTTTATCAAATTATAAGATGCATGTGAAATAAACTTAAAAGTTAAAGACTCCCAATTTTATACCTTGTGGCAGAGTGTTTCTTCCTTTAAGAGCCATCTCCGAAGAAAAGAGATTACTAGTTGCTTCCCTATACATATCCAACTCGATGACGATGTGGTCTCTCGCTGCAACCTCGGATTCCATCCTCTGAAAGCATGTCATGAGCCCCTCCATAACCTCTCCATTAGGATCGGAGAAGCTCTCTGAGAAGAGATAATAAGGGTTGAGGAAGTACCCTGCTGCATGGATGGGTTGGTGGAGTTGATTGTTCCACCTCCTATCAACAATTTCCCATATGGGATCAAATTTCAGGCTGTCCCCCATGTAATAACTTTTGATAGCCTCTTTGGCCCTATCCATGGCCTCATAAATATATCCCATGGGGTTTTGAATCCCATCTACCAAGCAAAGGACTCTTACCAAGGGCTCCGACACCTAGATTAAAAATACAAAAAGATCAAAGTTAGAAATTTATAATGAAAGGATTAAAGTTAAATTAAAAAAAAATTATATTTATATTCAACTTGAGTTTAAAATTAAAATCAAAGTTTTGAAGTTACCTTCACGATCTCTGTAGCTTTTTGTGCAAAGAAGGGGTCAAAGACTATTGTAGCAACTCTCTCTCCTTCGGGCTTCTTTGAATATGAGGAGTCCATCTATGCTTGACTCACAAACATTTGTTTTAAAAAGCCCAAAGAATCCAAAATGCTTTGCAACGTTATGAAAATCGTTGCAAACCTTGTGGCACCTGGTCTTACCAACTCCTTCCCTTGCGTATGATCTCTCATCAAGCTAAGAACCCAAGGGTGATTGTAGATAAATTTTGTGATGCTCCTTGCATCATTTACAATCGGTGCCACCCAAACAAGTTTGCCTATGTCCTCCAAAAGAAGGTCAAGGCAATGGGCCGCACAAGGTGACCAAAAGAGTGATGGATGTCTAATCTCAAGCATTCTTCCTATTGCCACATACACTGCTTCATTATCTGTGATAACTTGCACCACATTAGCAATCCCCACCTCCATCACAACTTCTTCCAACAATGTACACAATGTATCTGTAGTTTTTATCTTGTTGGAAGCATCTATCGACTTCCAAAACACAACTTCACCTTTGCAAGCAACCAAAAAGTTAATGATGGTGCGGTTTCTCCCATCCTTCCACCCATCAAAAAGAATGGAGCAGCCATATTTCTTCCATTTATCTTTTTGTTGTTCAACCACTTGCATTGCCCTTTGGGTTGCATTTGTGAGCAACCTGAAGGTACAAAGCAAAATAATTAAATAAGTACACAATTGTAAGTTTTAAACAAAAAATAGCATCAATTCAACATAAATAATAAATTATAAATTAATTTGATTTAAAGAACATAAACTTAGCATAAAATTTAAGTTGACTTTCACCTACCTCCCACTCAAATCTTTGCGAGAAGGTGGTTTGAAGCCTTTTCCTGCAACTGTCAATGCAGTGACCATATTGTGTCAATAGGGACTACTTGCCAAATTAAATGGTATGTTATTGAAATACCAAAAGTTAGCACATGCCGACTCGGCATGTTGATGCACCTCCTTGTTCCACCCTGTAGCCTCTAATGATACCTGTGCTCTTGGTGTGTTTCGAGGCAGAAAAAAACTCTGTGGGTTGCGTGAAGATGAAGGTTGTGGTGGCACTGACACTCTAGTCGAAGTCGAACTAGAGGAAATGGGGGGCCTAGAGGACAGTACAACTGTGGCTGTGCTATGATTGCGAATCCGTGGACCATGAAGAGAGCCCACAATGCCAATATCTCCCTCCTCATCTGACTCTATCTCCATGTGCTCAGCCTCGTGCTCCTGACTTTGGCCATAGGCATGTGCATGTCCACTAGCTATGGCAGCTGTTATGGCTTTTTTTGCCCTCTCCCTTTGCATTTTTATTTCCTCGGCAATTGAAAGTAGTGCAAGCATCTCTCCTCTAATCTCTTCTTTGGGCTTCTCACAAGGCTTGGCATCACGTTGAGGAATGCCTGCAAGATGGTATTTGAGGCGATTTATGCCTCCATGATATGTTTTCTTGCATTCACTGCAAACAACTGTTCCAAGTATGTGCCCTCTCACACCATACTTCCATGTAGGGTCTCTAGCCCCTGCAAGACGAGTGCCTGGAACCCATGATGATGGTGTAGGCGGGGTGGAAAATGATGGGGCGGGGTTGGAACCTGATGCTGAACCAAAGCCATAAGCCATTATAGTGTGTATTCAATGATCAATGATCAATCTACACACACAAAAAATATGTACAACATATTAGTTTTTTAATACAAAAAAATTTAAAAAACAACCTAAATCATTAAAAATTTAAAACTTAAAAGATATAGAGCTAAATTTGATTTAAATTGATACAAATGTGTTTAAATGAATTATAAATTAACATTATTAACTAATCTTATCATTCTACACAAAAAATGAACCTAGGTCTGAAAATTTCAAAAAACAATGAAAAAAAATGAAAAAAATCAGCAAAAATCAACAAAAGATTGTGATGAATCTTGTTTTTTGGATTGTAAATGCAAAAAAATTGTTTCTTTGTGCTCTATCATGACTTTTTTTCAATTTGGAATGAGTATTTTGCAAGAAGAATGAAAGAAAATGATGAAGCAAAAATAAAAAACAAAAACAAAACCCCTACCTGTGAATCGAATTTCTCTTCAAAATCCACACAAAATGGTGTTTGAATCTGCTCTCCTCGATGGCAAATCTTTGGAAATGATATCTCCTTGCTTGGGGGGGGTTTTTTAGCTCCTCACACAAAGTATTATGCAATTTCGAAATGAAATGAAAGATAAAAAAGACGTTTTAACTTTATGTGCTGCGCGGCCGAGTTTTTCTGTCGGACTCGTGAGTTTTTGGCGAGTACTCGCCACTAAAAACTTGCGAGTTTTTGTATAAACTCGAAAATTTAAGGTGGCGAGTTAAACTTGGAAAAACTCGCCTTGGGAAAAAACTCGTGAGTTTTTGAAAACTTGGCGAGTTTTTTGCGAGTGTGCCAACTATGCCTATAACTATTGAAGCTATAAAGGAAGTAGACACTAGAGTTAAGGAGGAAATCTTGTCAAATATGAAATATAAGATTGATATAGTGTGCAAACAATTAGCTTGTCTCTAGAGTAATATAGACTTCCAACATGTTGATTCACACTAGAAGACTAGTGATACAAATGTAAGGAAGCTAAGGTAGCATAACAACTTCCTACCCTAATCTTGAGAGTAGGGTTATGCAAAACTTTCTAGATCATCACAAAAGTTACAGAAACTTAATAGAAATAACATAAATACTATTCATACTACAACACAACAATTTACATGGGGAAAACCCTTTTAGGAGAAAAGTCCCACACTCCAAAAGTCGTCCAATATATTATTAAAAAATCAACAAGATTACAATATACTTGTAGAGTGAACTTTCACAGGAGTATCACCAATTAGAGATCTGGAGGCAACTCAACATCTATTAGACTCTCACACATAGCCTCCATCTTAAGCACCTAATATATAGGAGATATGACGCTTGAAATTGCCAAATGGTAGCTACAAAACCATGAGCTAAAACCACCCAAAAAAAGTGGCACCCGACTTATCTCCAATCAAAGATACCCTATGATGTGTGAAAACACACACCAACAGGTATAACTCCCCCTTGCAGTTCTTTTATGTGTCCGACATGTTTTCATATTTTCCAATTTGGGAGACGCAATTTTCAAAGGCCATAACTTTTGATTCAAGAGGTTGATTGATGAACCGTTTGAACCATTGGAAACTATGTTCCACCAAGTTTTCGGTATGGGGGGACGGCGGAATGACAGGACGTGTTTTGGAGACGACATTTTTTTAGGGGATTTTTGGGGACGACTATATATATATATTAAAAATATAGGAAAATTTCAGATATTCATGAGTAATGATAATCATAACAATGAACATTAATAAAGGTGCAAATGTAATCACCAATCATATTGACATATACATTTTAGAGTCGAACAAATTAATACTACAAGTACTTAATTGCTTCCATAATTCATGTCAAACAATTAATGTGCATATGATATAAAATTTTAAAAATAAAATGCCCAAAGGCTACAAGTTTGCACTACAAATGTCAAAATGACAAAGTCACAAATGTCGAAACCATAGTAATAGAAAGTATGATGGCTGCCTCTACTTGACATTTGCCAACATTGCATCAAAATCAGACTTCGAGTCTGAGTCATTGCCAAATTTTCTCTTGCTCACTTGCCTCTTAGCTGCAATTTTTTTTTGGAATTTAAAAATTAACTCAAATGGCTTTGAAAGCAACTTTTATGTTTCATTTTAGGCTTGGGAGGGTGTGGGGTCCACTTAGAAACAATAAAAAGTAAGCATTTTTAATTTCAAAGTTTTTGTTCTTTGTAAAAACTTGCTGGAACAAAGAGGACAGTTGGCTGTCACCAGGACGGCGGGTGGTCCCCTTGCCGTCCCCAAGACGTCCCTGCCAATCGGGGACGTTTCGAAAAAAAGGGGACTTTTTGGGGACGACTGCCAGTCATCCCCTAGGCGTCCCCCGTCCTCGAGACGTCCCCGGTATAGGTATGGGGGGCAAAAGGGTAGGGGACGTGTCCCCGTGTTTCCTTGATTGGAAAGCTTGTGAAATGCCTTATCAAGCTATAACTCACTTCATTGGTTACAACCACTTTTGGGCCCAAAAACGGCCTCTAAGGGCCTCAAACTTGACTTTGAAACTTTAATATCTTGAAATCCAAACATGATCTTGGGTTGAAACTTTACTGCTATGTTTATTTGGCAATTTTGTAGCTTTAAGGAAAATTTAAAATCCATCCATGCTCAAATGTAAACTTACAATAAATAGTAACCTTTTATAATTGCAAGGTTGAGACATCTTTTTCCTAACAACTTATATTTCTTCAAAGGGACATGAAGCTTCTTGTTTTGATTTTGATCTAAAGCAAGACCATTACATAAATGCTTCTATTGCCAACTCTAGGCACTTCATGCCAAGGATGGAGATGCACAAGTTTGATGGAAAGGATTGAGTGAATTGGCTATGCCAAATGGAGCAATCCTTTGATTTGCATCATGTTCCATGCCAACAAAAGGTTGCAATGGTATCACTAAATTTGGAACAAAATCAATTCATTTGGTATTTGGCTATGTGATGAGAAGAAAAAGAAAGAATGTGTTGTCACGTGGTTTGTTTTCCAAGAGGAACTAATGAGACATTAAGGCAAGTCCTATGGATAGCTATTTCAGCTAGATCACAAAATTAAAGCAAATAGGTATGGTCAAGGACTATACTTATCAGTTCTAGACCTTGTGTTTAAGAGTGGAGCATGTTACAAAGGAAAATTTGAATGAAGTATATCTAGGGTGTCTTAAGGACTGCACCAAATATAAAGTATGTTTGTGTAATTCAAATTTTGTTTACCAATCAATGATTTTGGCAAGACAAGTAGAGGAAAAGGTTTTGGCTACAAAAGGGAGGAATTCCCTAGTAACAAAGATTGGAGGACCCCTACATCATCATTCCTTTAATCTATGAGATTGATGCCTCAATAAATTGAAGCAAAAAAGGCCAAAGGGTAATGTTTTAACTATGACAGAAAATATAGTAGAGGACATAAATGTATTGAAAATAAATTGTTCTATATTGAGGGCATCAATGATGAAGAAAGGGATGAGGCATTAGTGGTCATGGAAGATTCCAAAGATCTCCAACCATCTCTTGCCATGCATTATTAGGTGTTGGCACTACACAAACCCTCAAGGTGTTGGGTTTCCTTAAACAAGAGAAGGTGACAGTATTGATTGAATCAAGAAGCATTGCTGCCAAAACTCTTAATCAAAGGGCATTAATAGTCTCAACAATTAGAGATTCAGTGACAAGGTATATTGTCACCTTAACAATTAGAGATTAAGTTACAATCTACTTAAACCATTAGAGAGAGGGATTGTGACAATATACCTTGTCACTGAATCTCTAATTGTTGTCACTAAATTTCTCTTATGTCACAATCTACTTATGTCTGTAAGGAGATCAAAGGGCATTAATAGTCTCAACAATTAGAGATTCAGTGACAAGGTATATTGTGCATGGAGTATCTATAGTCATAAGTATATTGCACCTCGAGTAGGAGATGTGTCCATATATAGTAAAAAGTATACTCCATCCTGAGAAGGAGACGCAACCATCTATAGTCATAAGTATATTACACCCCAAGTAGGAGATGTGTCCATTTTTAGTCATAAGTATATTACACCCCAAGTAGGAGATGTGTCCATTTTTAGTCATAAGTATATTGCACCTCAAGTAGGAGATGTATCCATCTATAGTCGCAAGTATATTGCACCTTGAGCCCCTGCCAACAACTGAGTTAGGTACTTGCAGCCTCTAGTCCCATCTTTTGAAGATGGTAACTCTAGACACAGTAAGGAGTTACTCCCCTTGACTGCACCAAGAAAAACACCTTGCGCACCAGGATTTAGCAACACGATTGAACTGTTTTATTTACCCAATCCCAATCCTATTATTGTTCAAGGAAATGCCATAGTATTAAACTCAGCACGAAGACTACATGCTAGATTGTCTTATGTTCACTATTCCAATTGTTGGAGTAGACATTGTTTTGGGATGCTAATGGCTCAATATCCGAGGAACAATTGAGATAAAATTTTAGGAGATGTTTATGCATTTTCACTTAGAGGGTGGGACATTTGAACTAAGAGGATTGTGTGCAAAGTTTACATAACTAGTAAGCTCTCACCAAACGCAAAAATATGCTTAATAAGGGGGCAAGCAAGGGTGTGGCCCAATTGTTTTCGTTAGTAGTGCAATAGTTAAAAAGTCCTATATCTCTGGATCCACAAAGAATTATAGATGGGTATTTAGTATTTCTGGGGCATAGGCCAAAAGGATTACTTCCTAAAATGGATCATGATGATGTTGTCCAACAAGTACTAGGGTACCATCCACCATCCATCACCTCTTCTTCGAGGGTACACCGAAAGCTTAAAGCAGTGAAAAAACACATTCAACACCAACTAGAAGTATTTTCTAGTCTCTAGGAGAACAAGGCAATAGCACAAAATAAAATAAAGTAGCAAGCTGATTGATGCAAAATTCCAACCCAAACAAAGTTATTAGTGCTTGATGCAAAGGGAAGAATCATAGTGGAACCTAAGGTAATCTTTCAAACATGCTCTAAGCAGTTGCGGTCGAGGGCGATCACAATGTATTTAATCAAGTGGAAGAATTCTTCTATTGAAGATGCTATGTGGGAAAATGAAGACTTCATGCAAAAGCATCCACAATTGATTTGTGTTGAGGACAACTCTTATATAAAGAGGGGGGGCATGTGATGCCCTTAAACCATAGCAGCAAAAATCGTTTGGGGAAAAAATCGGCAAACCAAAAGTTCAGGATTTTTTGAAAAAATCGTGAAAAAATCGGGAAAAAATCGGATTTGAAAAAAAATGTAAAAAAAATTAGAAACAGAGAAATGCTACTCGTTTTTTAAATTTAAGGTCATTTCCATAGCATAGAGATATAGAGCAAATAAAATAGAGATTTTAACCCATGAATTGTAGAAAGCTTGCATGTTGTTTATCAAGTTTATGTTTGTTGCGCTTAAAGGCATCTGTTTCTTGCTTAGGTTGTAAACTAAAGATCATTTGGAGTACCTCATGCAATAGATTAGTGTATATGTGAGATATGGAATCAATTGTAATGTAAAATCTTTGCAGAAATGACAACTGAGAAAAGCAGAAAAGGCTAGTGTATGGAGTCATAAATTATACAAGTGACCAAAAGCTTTGAAAAGGCAATGACATGAATGAAATAAAGTGGAGGATGAAAAAGTGTGATAAAATAAAGGATTGGCTAAGGGTTAAAATCTTAGCAGATACTCTTTAAAGTTGTGCAAGCTTCAAATCAGAGACAGTGCATTACCAGCCCAAGAGAATGGTTAAAATCTTAGGCAGATACTCTTTAAAGTTGTGCAAGCTTGAAATCAGAGACAGTGCATTACCAGTCCAAGAGAATGGTTTAAATCTTAGGTAGTTACTCTTTAAAGCTTTGCAAGCTTGCAATCAGAGAATGGAGTTTGAATTCAAGGTAATGCATTGTCTCTGATTTCAAGCTTGCAAAATGATGTCTTTAAATTATAGGCATAATCTGCATGCTTGGCATAAAAATGGGTGCGAAATTGAAATCTTTCAAGAACTATTTTATAAGTTTTGAACATGAAGTGAAATTATTAGTAATATTCTCTATGTAAAGTAAAGTTCCTATAAGCTATGCAGGTTATAGATTTAGTATTAGACATTTACATACTTTCATTTCATTGCTGCAGTCATCATCAATGAGGAACCTCATCGTTTTTCATTTTGGAATAGTACAACCTTGGACATTTTGCAAGAGTTAGCTAAAAAACTAGACCAAAACATGACAACCCTGCAACCTGATAGGGGGAAGACTATAACTGATTTGACTTGACATTTAAATGACTGATTAATCTATGACAAAAAGAGAGACAAAGTAGTATGATCATTGATTTATATATAGGTACCACAAATTTTTTTCTTTGGGGACCTTGGGACAAACTTGGGCCATATGGGGACTTCAAAATCTCTGGGAAAAATCCGATCAATGTTTTATCTGAGGGCTATAGAGTCAAACCTATCACCTAACATCTAAACATACAATAAACTTAAAATGATACAATAAATTTATTTACAATTTGGACTAATTTGGTGTAGACTGCTCATTCTTTTTGCAGGTTTCATATGTAAAATTTTGACTAACTTGGTCAACAAAGTTAGCTCCTGAAGTTTTCTTGGCATGGAGGTGGTAAATGCTATAACCATTTATAAGGTCACCTTACACAGACACGACTAGTGAAAATGGTTGGAATTGCATATTTTGATTAATGAAGAATCCCTTGCTTTATTTTACTGTGGTTTACTTTATTTTAGGGCGTATTGACAAGATTGCAAGATTAAAGTTCAAAGGAAAAAGGAACTTGTTCACCCGTGTATGTAGGGAAAACTGTAGAGTCGACGACGGTCACCCTTAACTTATCGTGATCTTGATTTATAGCAGAAAAGACACCAAATTTAGAGTTTTAAACGTGATTTATGGCAATTTTTTCACAATTTTAATGCGAAAAAAATTGCAATTTTCAACAATTTTTTGTTAGTCAACGGTCTGCAAAAAATCCTGAAAAAATCAGCAAGCCTAAGGATTTTTTAAAAATCGTAAAAATCGCGATTTTTTCAGGATTTTTGCTTCTTTGCCTTAAACTATTGATTGCATTGGGATGAGCAGTCAATTTGTGACTAATATAATCTTTAATTGAGTCAGTTATGAGTCCATTAGTATAATTATAGTATGCTAAGTAGGCCATATTGGGATTATGATGCTAGAATATTCCAATCATGCCTATATATAATAATATAGGTGGTAGTGAGTAGTAGTTAATCATCATAGTGTGAATTATATTATTGTTAAAGACTTTTGGAGTTTTTCCACCTCAAAATGGCTTATTATTATCAAGTATTTGCATCATATTTCTTATTATATTCTTCTCTTGTCTAAGTTATTTCATTATAGTGGTGGTTCTATTGGTTAGCTTGGGCATTGCTTTGATGAGCACCTCCACCAGCTGTTGGTTCTCTTGATCAATGGTTTGTAGGAGCCAAAGGGAGATAAAGGGAGAAATTTGTGTCCTATCAGCTATTTGATTAGTCTTAATCAACACTCAAGAATCTTTTGAAGCCAAAGATAGTTGCAAATAGAGAAAGGGGTTTGGTGACCAACAATTACTCAACCTAGGAGCCTGTAGATTTTCAGGGGAGCGTGTCAAGGAAAATTGAATGCCAGATAAGGATTGGATTCTAGGGATCAAATATTTTGTGAAGCCTTCGAGATATAATTGAATGCCAAATAAGGACTAGATTTTCGAGAGCAGATATTTGGTGAAGCATCCAAGATATCACCTACTTCTCTATAGATTCAGGGTGTGAACTACTTAACTTGGAATAAGTCATGAATTCTAATGGTCGCATGCACCCAAATGAGGATATTTTTCAAAGCCAAATCTTTCATATCTTGCAATTTTCTGAGGAATGATTAGAAGTGATTCAAAGAGCATTGAATGCTTATGTTGTTCTTAACTTTCTTGTCTATCTTTTTGTATGAATAAGAGCTTACTGCTCATTGTTTGGGGATGGAATTTTTCAGGTTTGTGCTTGGAAGTAAGCCTTGATTGTAAACATTCTTATTTGTTTGTGAAGTCTAGAACTCAAACCTTGTTTCATGTGTCTAGGATTTCAAGCCTTTCCTAAGTTGTAGATGTGTATGGATTCAAAGCATCAATGTATGAAGTTGTGACAATGTATTATTTTTGTCCTACTTTTGTTCTTATTGTGGATCAATATATAATGTTCCTTTCCGGAGGAGTAGAAATTTTTCGATTGATGGACCCCCAATTGAGAGATATGGTATTTACTAAACTTTCATAGCAGCAATGACTTATAAATGATTACATTCAAGTACATGAAAGCATGACATTGATTAGCAAATCCTATGATAATTCTGGACATAAATATGACTGTTTGGTTGGCATACCAATGTTCAGAAATTTATATTAGAATGTTGCTAGTTCAGAAAATGTCTCAGAAAACAAGAACATTAATCTAGCTAGCAATGATTGAACAACAGACCATCTTAAGAATGTTCTGGGTATCTCAATGCTCATATATAGGACTGTCATGAACTCTCCAAACAGTAAATAACTTCAAGCTTTATTTCAGACTTTTACATTGACTTTTGAGTTGATATTACAGACCTCCCTTTCAACATGCACACTCAGAAAATTAACAGCAGTCCCTTACAACAATTCTGAGCATGTATAAAAGCTAGAGATACAAGTCTGAGCACTCAGAAATATAATAACAGCAACATGAAGTTTCAGACTTAACACAACACTTTCTGAGTTGTACATGCATTTATACAATCAGATTTCCACTTACAAATGACTCAGAAATGCACAGAAATACATGGACTATTAATCAGCAGAGGATTAGGAGATAGAATGATAACTTTCTGTAAGAACCCTTACTAGTTCTGCTCCATAAACTACTATTTTGACCTTTTTACATTTCGTCAAACACTTGGCAACTGAACTCCACAACTTCTGTAACTTGTTTGGTTTGAGTTTGAATGATAAAAGTTTGCATAAACTGAAATGGAACTTTTGATCGACTGAAAAGAAAGGTACATTTAATGCTTATAATCTCTGTCTTTTCCAAATGATAGGGATGACTGAAAAGCATATGATTGTCTCCTACAGCACCAAGGCAATCTGACACACACTTGCATACTAATTTAGGACTGCTATTATGCATCTACAGCCGGAGGCATTATGACAAACACTTGTCATGCATACTCAGATTTACTTGGATTAGTACTACAGCATATGACAATAGATCGAGCATATAATGACAGCTGCAACAACTCCTTATCTTTATTTGATATTGAAATTATCTCAATATATATATCCTCAATACATAATCAATACAATTCATACACAGCAAGGTCATGAACTTCAAATCAGATTTATTAAAGTTTTGCAAATGATCAACTGACTTTCCATACAAATTAATCTTTGCATCACTTTTACATTTAACACATACCCGGTGTGCCTGGCAAGAAGGTTAACAAATCTGGGAATGAATGACAGCAAACTGGAAATTGTATCAGCAGCAAGTATAAACCTTTGACAAGTTGATTAGCATCATAGAAATCATTCTCCACAAGATGAAACCTGTAGTGTACCGACACTCTGCAGATCTGTTTTTCACTTGAGTTTCGTAGGTCTGATTTTGTTTTGGTTTAATTTCTCTTTTTGTGCTTCTGAGTTTGATTGCTAGAAATACTAGAATGATAGATAAAGAGCATATGCATAACATGAAAGCTTCGAATAAGCTAAGCTAATAGAATAACTTGAGTACATTGCTCATTTCAATGTCTAAATATAGTTTCTTCATTACATAATAAGGAACTTACAACATATGACTTACATCAGATTTCAAGCTAACAATATCTTAGACTGCATTTTAACTTACAGCCAAACATCACTGTGAATAGTGACTTGCTACAGTACCCGCGCCCAAAGAAATGCTGATTTCTCTTGATAGACAAGCTTCTCCCACCAAAACTTCGCATGGCAAGCTTTCTAAGACAAGGGCGCCCCTTTTTGGAAAGATTGCAGCCACCAAGGAAAGGCGTTTTATTTCCTTTTGCTGTTAAAAACCCTCAAGAAAACACAGCTGGCTGTAGCTTTCAAAATCAGCTCCAAAACTCTACGAAAAGCGAGCAACTCTTGTACTAATGTGATTGAAGACTATGGCAGTCCAAACCCCTTTGAAAATGGTTCAAATAAACTGCGAACAACAACTTGTGTCTCCAAAAGAAGCCACCAAAAACTGATCAGCAACTTTAAGGTGGTGTTTCACACCCTCAAGCAGCTCCAAACGAAGAACCAAGCCCCACCAGGCTCACCCACTGCAAGAAATTAGGAAACCCTAGTCTCCTTCTTCCTCCAAAGCAACACTTCCAAGTTTCTTCAAGCTAAAATCATTCATTCATGAAGCAATTCGAATTTCCTCTCTTGCCTTTTATAAATTTACAAAGGAAACACTATTCATTAAAGTGAACACTATTCACTTAAGTTATAACATTTTTCACTTTATGAATGAATAGTAACTGAAAAATATAAAATGATCCCTTCCTTTTAAAGACACATGGTCCCTAGGTCGAGGATGGTGAAATAGAAGGTGAGTATCATAAATTTAAGCACAAGTATATTGCCAAACGCAACAATTCACCCTGTCACCATACTTCGAAGACCCATACTACAAACTGACGACCAAGTGCCCGTCCAAGAAACCCTCTATCCAGAACTATTAGCCTACGAGGGTTAGGAAAATAGGCTAATCCCCCAACTTTGATGCTCGTGAAAAAGGGGATATTACAGTCCGCCCTCCCTGAAATTGCTTGTCCCCAAGCAATCTCTACTGCAAAGAAACCTCACTCCTCGGAAGGCCGAAAAAAAGAACTGAAAAATGTCCCATGCATCACTGACTAACTCCGGAAGCACCATCATAAATGCAACTGTGCTAAATATTCCTGGATCCCAAACCCAAAATGAAGGTTTGTCGTGTTTACCTTCCTCCGACTTCCGTTGCGCTCTACTGCCCCCAACTTCATCATGCTGTGAGCGGTGAAGTAACCCAATGGGACCCATCCAATATTCAGTACTAAACCTGTTACCACCTGGATCCCAAAACAATCTGAACTCACATCCATCTATCATGCAGAGATAAGAATATCTAGAAGCATCCGCTATGCCAAATCTCTCTCTGTCCTCCGTTAAACACCCATGGATGTGATAACTAACCCAACCATCATGCCAACTGACATCACAGTCACTCTGTAACACTGTACCTGAATGTAATCCTTGTGACATTAAAGCAGCAACCCTTGTCGGATACATATTAGCATGGTGGATAACTGACTTTTGACCTTGCAAGTAATCCTCTGCAAACAACTGAGTCACGTACTTGCAGCCTCTAACCCCGTCCTCTGAAGATGGCAAACTCCCATCCCACAATGGATGGTATAACCCTGGAGCCAATCCACATCGATGCATCATCAAGTCCTCCGCGTGTGGATCAAAAGAAACATGATGAGCACTTTTCACTGTGGAGTTGCGATAGAATGCTCCAACCTCAGTGAATGACTCATCACTAGCAATACTGGAATTAGGTAGTTGATCGCTCTGACTTTGAGGCATACCAAGTTGGCATCCAAAATCAATTGCATGGGATGAGGTAACAGATTTGCTTCTAGGAGAGGGAAACAAATCTACATGAAATCCATACTCCCAACCGGATGACACTTCACAAGTCCCCTGTGGAGATGATGGAGTAGTGTCGTGTACTAACACACAACTCTCTAGAGAATCCACCACAGCCACACAAGAGCTATCAGCTATCGGACCTGCGTCATCTGTCATAGTATTGACCACCAAAGGGCCTGATGTAACATGTGGTTTTCTGTTGCTCTCAGTCAAAGTACTCAGCTCAACTGAGTCAACTGCCCCTGTATCCGGGATGGATGTTACCACATCCTCACTACAACCTGTGGATGTCAAATCATGACCAACTGCCACTGTAGGAAACTGTACTGCAACTACAGCAGGTGAAGATTGTGCCAAACTCAACTCCACGGTAAGCTCCTCCAACCGTGACGTTGACTCCTGAAGGGTCAACTGGGTGCTGTGCAATGAGTCCATAGTCACCTCAAGCTCATGAGTGAGCTTGTCAACCTCCTCTTCTTTTCCCTTCAGTGCATCATAGCAAATGCCATCCCACTTGAGAAGATAGTTCCTATCAGCAAGTAACTTCAAATAATTATGTTTCATTAATCCAATAGCTTCTCGTAGTGTATGGAACTCTCCAAGGGAAAGACTGTTGTCACCATGCTCATCTGACATAAGAGTACTCCAACCATAGGTTGCCAACATCTGTCGAGCAACATCAAAATGCTCCAAGGCTGTAATAATCATATTATCACTAACTTTCAACTGCCCCGTCAGATGATGATACCCCTGTGACTCGTCATTTCCACCCAAATCTGCACTAAAGTAGGAGGTTGAGTCCTCATCACTCACCTCATGATCAACAACATCATGCGTGCTATCCTCAATGCACACATCAACAACTAAGGTACTGCTGCTATGTACCTCAACAGATGGCTCATCGTATAAGGTAGAAACTGTTGATATGATCCAACTCACGATCATGTGGTTCTACGTCAACACATGAATCATCAAACTTGGTTTCTAAGGCTTGATCTGGGAAATCAGACTCACCATGACATGAATCCACGCCAAATACTGCACCATTAGTACCCAATTCCTGAGTACTTTCATGTAACAACTCAATAGTAGCATCTTGCACATGTGTGGCCCCCGTAGTTTCATGTTGTTGCAAGCTACGAGCTAATCTTCATTGTGAAAGCGTGAGTTTTCATTGGGTATTATTCAAGATGTTCTCAACTCTGATCCTAACTCCACCATACCAGAAGTGGTGAAGCAATACACTGGGACCCCTCCAAACGGCAGTGCTGACTCTACCTCCACCTGGATCCCAACTCAGTAAACCATGCCAATTCCAAACACTGTGCTGATACACCTCAGGTATCATACTTGAGTTGCATGGATAAACTGAAAATCTATCAACCTCAACACCATCTGACTTCAGTGGCGCCAATCGGATACACCCTTTTTCCAAATTGCAGCAAGTCTTCAAGTCTTGAATCGAATGATAATCAACATGGGAGAATAAAGTAGAGGACCTTCTAAACCTGGAATTGTCATCCGAAGTCGGAGACAAGTCATACCAGAGCTGACTAGAGCACTCCTTATTCCACCCACCTCTTTGTGCCATCAAAGTCATCGTCAAATCTTGTGTATGTGGTATGAAAATAAGTTGATGAGCATACCTCATGCTGCAATCGAGGTGAAACTCTCGACTGTGCTAATTGAGTGCTCACCAAAGAACCCTTAACGTCCTCAAACTCTAGAGAGAGCTTATCAACTTCCTCTTCTTCCCTCATCAAGGAATTTGAATAGATCCCAACAAGGCTAAGTAGGGTGTCTCTGTCTGAAAGAAGGTTCAAATAATTCGTCTTCATTGTTTCCATACCTTCTTTGACAATCTGCAAAGCACCATGAGAAGATCCGGCTCCAGTCCCATCTTGTCTTCTCTCTGACTGGACTGCCCAAAGATGATCCTCAATTAATTTGTGCATCCTGTCATGATGAGATAATGCCGCAATAATCCCGTCCTCCTTTACTTTCAACTTAGTCTCCAAACTACGAACAACCTCTGCACCATATGATGAAGCCTCTAACTGTTCTTGTTTACCCATGTCTGGAATCTTCACTAGCTTCTTCGATTGCCCAGGCTTACCAATCTCATCACTGTCATTAGAACAAGGTGCATCCCTTCTCTGCGTAAGGAGTCCTCTAAGGTTATCTATTCCCTTTTGTCTTGCTATGTCGATGAGATTGACTTTATCTTTTACCTTCTGAAGGTGTTGTCTCGCATTGGCATCGACTAATCTAGCCTCCTTGGCTTTTTGCAACCATCCTTCGTTCAACTTTTCGGACCTCTTTACCTCTTCGCTACCAAAATACACAAAACCATCCCTCATATGCCTGATATCTTCATGTCTACCAAATGGTGTAGTCACAACACTAGTGGCTGCTCCACTAAGTAGAAGATCAATTTTCACATTCTCCTCAATATCTTGGGCTTTCAATGGACTTTCAAATGTGTGAATATCGTCCACCGAACCACAATCCGATTCCTTGTCATGATAGCTTGAAGTAATGCTAGACTCAAATAATGAGGTATCACAAGAAATCTGACCTTCTTGTTGCTGCTCTAATGTAACTGATTCAACTTTGACCCACTTTTGCTTTTCTTCAACCTTGACGCCATCATGAAGTGTCATGTGACCCAAATCTTTCTCTTGGCAAATCTGTTTTGTACTCTCCTTAGGATCATTAGTAGGCTGATCACTAACTGCTTCAAATTCATTGTAGCGATCCTTAGGATCATTAGTAGGCTGATCACTAACTGCTGCAAATTCATTGTAGAGATTTCTAGAAGTTTCTCCTATAGATGCCTCTTCTCTCTCCTTTTTGTTTTGTGATTTAGACCTGAAGAAGGATAATATGTACTACTTTGAATTTGGGTCTGAAAGCATTTTATTAATCCTTTTTGAAATCTGACTTGACTCCTTCGCTACGGTATCTAACTGCTTTAATATGGCATTCCATTGTTTTCCGTGTGTAGCCATGAAGCACAACTAAAACTTTTGCAACTGAAACTCACCCAACAGGTTGGCAGGAAACCGCTCTGATACCACTGTGTTGTACCAACACTCTGCTGATTTGTTTTCAATGTGTTTCGTAGGTTTGATTTTTGTTTCAGTTTAATTTCTCTTTCTTGTCTTTGAGTTTGTTTGCCAATAATGTTAAAATGGTATTGTGAAGCATATGCAAACAATGAAAAGACTTCTAATAATCTAAGCTATTGAAACAACTTGAGTACATTGCTCATTTCAATGTCTAAATATAGTTTCTTCATTACATAATAAGGAACTTACAACATATGACTTACATCAGATTTCAAGCTAACAATATCTTAGACTGCATTTTAACTTACAGCCAAACATCACTGTGAATAGTGACTTGCTACAGTATCCGCGCCCAAAGAAATGCTGATTTCTCTTGATAGACAAGCTTCTCCCACCAAAACTTCGCATGACAAGCTTTCTAAGACAAGGGCGCCCCTTTTTGGAAAGATTGCAGCCACCAAGGAAAGGCGTTTTATTTCCTTTTGCTCTTACAAACCCTCAAGAAAACATAGCTGGCTGTAGCTTTCAAAATCAGCTCCAAAACTCTATGAAAAGCGAGCAACTCTCGTACTAACGTGATTGAAGACTATGGCAGTCCAAACCCCTTTGAAAATGGCTCAAATAAACTGCGAACAGCGACTTGTGTCTCCAAAAGAAGCCACCAAAAACTGATCAGCAACTTTAAGGTGGTTTTTCACACCCTCAAGCAGCTCCAAACGAAGAACCAAGCCCCACCAGGCTCACCCACTGCAAGAAATTAGGAAACCCTAGTCTCCTTCTTCCTCCAAAACAACACTTCCAAGTTTCTTCAAGCTAAAATCATTCATTCATGAAGCAATTCGAATTTCCTCTCTTGCCTTTTATAAATTTACAAAGGAAACATTATTCATTAAAGTGAACACTATTCACTTAAGTTATAACATTTTTCACTTTATGAATGAATAGTAACTGAAAAATATAAAATGAGTCCTTCCTTTTAAAGACACATGGTCCCTAGGCCAAGGATGGTGAAATAGAAGGTGAGTATCATAAATTTAAGCACAAGTATCCTGCCAAACGCAACAATTCACTCTGTCACCATACTTCGAAGACCCATACTGGAAACTGACGACCAAGTGCCCGTCCAAGAAACCCTCTATCCAGAACTATTAGCCTACGAGGGTTAGGAAAATAGGCTAATCCCCCAACTTTGATGCTCGTGAAAAAGGGGACATTACAAAACCCTGAAACTTTTTCTAAACCCTTAGCCGCCGCATTATCAAATGACTTTAACTCATAACACAAGGCGATTTGGCACAAGAAGAACACGCCTCAGCTACCAGTGACTATACGGCCTATAAATTTCTGCATAGTACAACCTGTAGCAGCAAATATGGTACGACCCAACAAAGGTATGTTGTGTTTCTCAATCTGCAATGAATGCTTATTGATTTTACCACTATTTCTCCTTCAAACCCTTCACTAAGAACTTCACTATTTGGCATAATAAAAACCCTACATGCCAAGGTAGAAAGGCGCAGCCAACAATATATTATTCTTCAAAGGTAACCGATCTGCCATTGAAAATTCTTTGAAACCCTTGATTTGTTCTCCAATGAAGCACGATAGTGACTCCTGGATGAAGCCAAATCACTAAGCACCTTCAGCTGATAGTTTCACAACCTCAGAATGCTGATACAATGAAGAAGCTATGCTCTCCAATGTTGAAAAGCTCTGGAATACAGAAACCCTAGGTTTCTTTTTTCCAAACACCCAAGAAATCATACAAGACAAAATATCAAATGTTCAATGAATCCAATCGATTTCTCCATTGGCTTCTTTATATAATTCTCAAAAGTGCGATTCCCTCCAATTTGCCTTCTAAATTTTTAATCATTTTAAACTAAGTTACCGGTTCGGGTTCGGGGACGGGTTCAGGTACGAGAACCCGGTACGTGGGTACGTGAAATTTTTTTTTAGGGGTTTGGGTACGTGTGTATATATATATATATGTATTATATATACAAAAAAATAAGAGAAATATATAGAATTGTAAAACTGAATCATTTCATAGTATGATACTTAATCATTGATCAATGCCAAATGCCAAAGATAAATATTAAATGCCAATTGATAGTTGTATTTGATTGATTTGAAAGCAAATTGGGTACAAAAAGGCATCCTCATGTGGAATGCATTGATGTTGATATTCTTAAACAAAATGAAAGTAAATACTACATTAATATATTTTACAAATTTACATCTTCCTCTTTCCCATGAAAATGAGGTGCGCTATGGAGTTGTGTATGGTTTCAAAAGCCTTAAATTTGATATTATAGATGAAGACTTGTAGGCAAACTATGGAAACTTGGACTTTGAGAGTACCTAGAAAATCAATTAAATTCAATGGGAGTTTGAGGGCAATGTCTCCGATGGGGTCGAGGGGGAGCACCCCTCTTGGGGGTCTGGGGGCAACGCCCCCAGCAGGGTTGAGGGGCAGCGCCCCTTGTGGGGGTTTGGGGGCAGCGCCCTCGCCGCTAGCACCAATTTAAGGCTTGTAAAACCATACAAAACTTCATGGCGCACCTAATTTTCATGATTTTTTGAGTGCTGGGTTGTGGGTTCTTCCAGGTACACCAAGGTATGTGGCTGATACTCCTGGGTCCACGAACCATTTGGCTGGGTTCGTCTTGGATACGCACAGGGTGTGCACCCAACCCTGTGGGTTCGCCTAGGTGCGCGCTTGCACGCACCTGGGAGAACCCATAGGGTTGGGCACGCACCCTGTGCGTACCCAAGGCGTACCCACAGGCAAACCCGTACCGGGTTTGTACCCGGACCAGGTTCGAGGCCTGTGGATGCGAACTCGGTAACTTAGATTTTAAAATATCATAAAGTTTGCACTTAGCAATAATAAATAATATCCTTGAAATTGGCGCTCAAGCTATTAGTTAAAATGGCCCCCTTTTAATGATGATGTAATGTCCCCTTCTCAGTAGTGATCAACATTGTTGGCTGTTAGCCTATTCCAGAGGCCCGTAGGTTAGTTAGAAGCAAAAATTAGGGTTTCCTATCATCTAGGAGGATGTTTCAGCATCTTTAGAAGCTTGCATATGGAGTATTCGATTTTGGATTTTGGATTCTTTTTGGGTTTTCAGAAAGCTTCGCAATGATATGATTTGCAAGGCATTTGGATAACTTTTCAGGATTTACTATTTTTAGTAAATTCTATTTTTGGTAGTGTTTCAGATGGCAGCAACACAAAGAGCTTTTCACTTCAAGCAGTGCAATGAGTATTTTTGGTTTTGACCTTAAGGAGCACTTTTTGGGAGAAATGAATTATTTTAAGTTATAATGTTATATTTTCACTTTATAACCCCCTTGGCCTAGCATTATAACTTTATGTTGTTTTAAAAAGGGGACCTTAAGGGTGGACGCCTCATTTGGAGGTTATTTAATATTTCTTAAGTTAAAAATATTGCCTTGAAGAGATGGACGCCACCTTTGGAGAAGGATATTATTTTATTAAAAAGATTTATTTCCTCTTTATGTGGGACATCAATTTGAAGAAGGGAAAAATTAAATTTAAAATTTAAATGATTCCAGGGCAATTTGGGCGCACTTTCTAGAAGCTTCTGTTTAATCATCTGAAAGTCTATAAAAGAAGGCACTTGCTCTCTCATTTCTCATCCATGAAGAAATTATATTGTTATGTTGCCGAAATTGTGAGTGGTCTGCTTTGAGGATTGCATACCTCCTAGCTTGGACTTGGTTTCTTGTTTGAAAGATAGCAACTAGCTAAGTGAGAAGATTGTTCTTTACTCAGAAGGACACATTGAGCTTATTGCAATGGAGTCTCATGATGTTCTCTAATATCTTTTGGTGTGTTTGTCAGTTTTTCATGTTGCTGATTTTGGTGTGGCTGAAGTAGGTTTTCATTCACAGCTCTTTAGGTGAATTTTGTTGGCTTCTGGGTATTGGCTCATTCATTTCCTAGGCCCTAGGCGTCCCATCCTATTGATTATCAGATCTGATCTTGCAGCCTTGGATTTTATTTTGCAGGGCGCCCTCATGGGAGGCCGTACTTTGCCTGGCAAGAGTTTTGAAAATTTGTGCTAAATCATTGAGGGGTTATTGTTGCAGTTTCTTGGTCTAGAAGGGGTTGCCATCTCTCTAGGAGTCTTATGCATTTCGTTTTGTGTCATTTGGAGTTGTTTTGAATGAGTTATGAGCATTTTAGTAAGTTCATTAGTTGCTGGTTTGATATTTCAGTTTGTAGAAGTTGGAGTTTTTGGTGTGTGTTTTTCATATCTAGTGAGTCTTTGAAGTTGGAGATCAAATAAATACTTTGGAGCCTCTTGGACAACTTAACTCTTGGTTTCTTGTGGGAATTACTCTGATTGTAAAGCTGTTACAATAGTATTGTTCAGCTAATATTTATTATTTACATTCTGCAAATTCATATTGTTTTCCCACTTTTAGTGGAAGAAGGTTGGCCTCAACACCTTATTTACTTTCTTGCAACATATCATTCCCACGATTGTGGAAGAGACAGGCCTCGCCGTCTTACATTTGTACTACATTATTCATATTGCTGATCGGTTACATCGTCAAACCACTCCCGCTGAATAAGCTGTCGAGTTGCATCTTTACATTTCCGCATTACACTACTTTTAGTTTGGAATACTAATGATCCTTGGCGCTATATGTTAGCACCTCACCCACCTTGGGTCTTGAGTGCACATTCTTGGTGTAGGGTTATTTTCCAGTACTGCTTTATGATTTCGGCTAACGCTAACAGGTGCCATTGTTTAAGTGTTGAAAATTTGAAAAAATTATAAGGGGGTCATTTTAATGGTATCACATCCAAGATCTTGCCATTCTGTGACCATCAGAGTTTAGTTGTCAGATGAGAGACAAAATACAGACCATACACCCGAAGTCAGGCAAGAAATCCACCACAGTTTTCACCAGTTCCAGAGGTAGATAAATTTTCAAAGGCTTTGAGAGAGACTAGTAAAGAAGTACAAGAGACTGGTAAAGCAATTGAAGATACTGGTAAAGCAGTTGAAAACATGTTAGAAGGTGCTAGACTCACCATGGAGGAAAGGGATGCTAGAGTAGAAAAGAAATTTGACAATATGCTAGACATGATGTCATGCTTGCTAGCCAAATTGGATTAGCAAGTGATTCCGAATCAGCCCCAAAATCAAAACAATATTGTTGGAGAAAATAGTGGTGTCAATGGAAACAATAGCAGTGGGAGAAACAAACCTATTTGTCAACATGAGGCCACCTCTAAAGGATCAGCCTCTAAACTATTTTTCCCCACATTCACTCAGAGGGAAGAACCACAAGCTGAGGCCGCAATACCTTTTGCAGATGATGTGAGACAAGCTTTCATGGAGTACGCCAATTTACCTCTGGATCTTAGAGACCAATGGTCCTTTGATCAATTCATGAACCAAAGAAGCAGAAGGAATGGCAGAAGAGTTGAAAACCGTGCTCCTGTGGTTCCTAGAACAAACTACCATCAGACTCTTGGAAAGGTGACCTTGGCCCATTTTTATGGGAGTGATAAGTGTACGGCAAGGTCGTGGGTGTAGAAGCTTGATAACTACCTTTCTCTTAGACCGATGCTGGAAGAAGATGCCATTAAGTTTGCTACTTTGGACTTGGAAGGAGCTGCCCATGAGTGGTGGTTTCATTGTTTGGTCACTCTTGGCCACAACCTCATTCAAACATATGATGAGTTCACCAATAGGTTGATTGAGAGATTTTACACTAAGGATCCCAAAGTGAAGTTTTGTGAGCTTGCACAGCTGAAACAACATAGCTCACTATATGCTTACGTAACTAAATTCCAAAGACTTTCCGTGATGGTGCCCAACATCATCAAAAGAAGATTAGTTGTGTTGTTTTCTGAAGGTTTGATGGAGCGATTGAAGGGATGGGTAAAAGCATTTGACCCACCAAGTCTTGATGAGGCCATTAAGAAAGCTAAAAGCATAGAGTTGGCTGCCCCAAAGCCAAAATTTTAGTCCAAGCCCTTTTCACATAAGAAGGACAAGAAACATTTTTCAAACCAACATAAGAAGCTCCCTTCTAAGATGGATGATGAGCTTCGTGAGAGGCTTAGAAAAGAGGGAAAATGTTACACATGCAAAGGGCCATGGACTAAGGGGCATAGATGCTACGGAAGAGGCCATTCTAATTACATGGAGGCCTATTCTGATTTTGGATCAGAATCTGATCACTCGGAGCAGCGGTCTAATTTTGCTGAAAGTGAGAAAGAAAGAGATCCAGAAGAGTCTAAAGATGAGCAAGGAGGTGGAGCACATTTGTCCAACTTTCTAATTTTCAAAAAAAACAAATATTTCAAGGTTCATGGCATGATTGGGAAGCATTAAATTGTTGCTTTGATTGACACCTAAGCAACACACAACTTCATTGAGGAAGGAGTGGTTGCAAAGAGAGGACTCAAAACTGAAGAGTTCGAAGGTTTCAAAGTTATGGCAGTGGATGGATTTCATATCTTTTGCAATCAAAAGGTTTCTAACATATCTTTGCAATTGGGCAACCATGAAGTCAAAGATGACTTCTATGTTGTTAGCATTGAAGATACGAATGTCGTTCTTGGCATTAAATGGCTGTGATCTTCTAAATCTGAAAACCATGGAGTTGAAGTTTCATTCAAATGGAAAGAAGGTAGTACTAAGAGGAATCATCAACGGAGGTCCACGGATTGTATCCTTCAAAAGAATGGAGAGGTTGATTTGACATGATCAAGTTGAGTGGGCAACAGAGTGTATGGTTCTACCAGCTGATCCAGTTGAGACAAAGAGGAACTACCCACCCAATATTCAGTCATTGCTCACTAAGAAGAGTAGGGTCTTTTCTGATCTTCCTCTTGGGCCACCTCTTGAAAGGGGGACTTAGCACATCATCGAACTCAAAAAAGGGGCCAAGCCAGTCATCACAACCCTATACCGGTATGCTAAGAAGCAAAAAGATGAAATTGAGAAGAACATAAGAGAACTCTTGAAGATGGGTTTCATTCGCCCAAGCAAGAGTCCTTTTACTTTAGTTGTTGTGCTTGTGAGGAAGAAAGATGGCACCATCCTCATGTGCGTTGACTACCGTGCGTTGAATCAAAGCACAATCAAGAACCAGTATCCAATTCCTAGGATTGATGAGTTCATGGATGAGCTACATGGGGCCAAGTTCTTTTCAAAGATTGATCTAAGATCAGGGTACTATTAGATATGCATGAGGGGATCAAATGTTGAGAAGACAACATTTTGGTGCCACTATGGTCATTTTGAGTTCTTAGTCATGCCATTTCGGTTGACTAATGCTCCTGCTACTTTCCAGTCTTGTATGAACCGAATCTTTCAGAAACAGTTGTGGAAGTTTGTGTTGGTTTTCTTTGATGATATTCTCATTTTCAGCAAGACGTTGGAAGAACACTTGGAGGAAGTGCTTAGCATCCTTGAATCAGAGAGTTTGTTTGCCAAAGAGTCCAAATGTGAATTTGGAATGACGAAGCTGCTCTACCTTGGTCACAAAATCAGTGTTGAAGGAGTGAAAGTTGATCTAGAAAAGATCAAGGCGATATTGGATTGGCCTCCTCCAAAGAACTTGACGGATTTGAAGGGGTTCTTGGGTCTTTGTGGCTTCTATAGAAGATTTGTAAAAGGCTAGTCACAAAGTGCTGCTTTTCTTACTAATGTCACCAAAAAGGGAGCCTTTGTTTGGTTAGAAAAGGCACAAGAGGTTTTCGATAAGTCCAAGAAGATTACGAGTTCTTGTCTTGTTTTGGCTATACCGGATTTCACCATGCCATTTGAGCTGCAATGTGACGCATCGGGAGAAGGTGTTGGTGTTGTGTTAATGCAGGATAAACATCCCATTGTGTTTGAGAGAATAAAACTAAGAGGTGTTGAAAGGACTTACTCCATCTATGACAAGGAAATGCTTGCAATCATGCATGCATTGGCCAAGTTCAGGCAATATTTGGTGGGGAGAAAGTTTGTTGGCAAAATTGATCACAATAGCCTCAAGCACTTTATGCATCAAAAGGATTTGAACAAAAGGTAGCAAAATTGGATGAGTAAGCTTCAAGCTTATGACTTTGACATTGAGTATGTCAAAGGGAAGAACAATATTGTGGTAGATGCACTATCAAGAAGGCCTCATTTGAGCTCATTGTGTGAGCTTACCGCTAATTGGAAGGAGTTGTTGCTTGCTGATTATGCCAAAAATCAGTTTGCAACCAGCATTGTTGAAGGTACTTTTCATGATGAAAGGTACAAGGTGGTTGATGGTTTGATACACTACAAAGGGAGAATCTTTCTGGTACCTGAATCCAAGCTCAAAAGGAAGATTTTGCAGACTTTCCATGATATTCCAGTTGCTAGTCATCAAGGTTATTTCAAGACCTATAGGCAGATTTGGGAAAGGTTTTCGTGGAAGGGGCTGAAAGAAGAGGTCTTGCACTACATCAAGGAGTGCCACACTTGCCAAATGAACAAGAATGAGCATACATTTCCAGCTGGTTTGCTGCAACCTCTACCAATTCCCAATCAAAAGTGGGAATGCATATTTGATGGACTTCATCACAGGGTTGCCAAAGGCTCAAGGCAAAGACTGTATCTATGTTGTGGTTGATAGATTAACCAAGTTTGCTCATTTCTTTGCCATTACTAGTTCATTTTCAACAACTCAAGTTGCAGAATTGTTCTTCCATGAGGTGTTTAGATTGCAGGGGTTGCCGAGAAACATTGTGAGTGATAGGATAGCAAGTTCCTAAGCAGTTTTTGACAATAGATTTTTAGATTGAGTGGTACATTGCTCACTCCAAGCACTAGCTATCACCCACAAACTGATGGGAAAACGAAGATTGTGAACAAATGGTTGAAGAGATATCTCAGAAACTATGTCTCGGAGCAGCAGAAAACTTGGATGAAATGGCTTCACTTAGGGGAGTATTGCTACAATTCATCCTTCCACATGTCTATCAGGATGTCTCCATTCATGGCGCTCTATGGATATGAGGCCCCTAGCTTTGCTGATTTGATGTTTGGTGATAGCAAAGCCCCTCAAGCAAAGGATACATTGCAACATAATCAAGATATTTTGAAGTCCTTGAAGAAAAATCTTTAGATTGCACAAAATCAACAGAATTTGTACACTGATCAACAGCGTGTTGAGCACACATTTGAGGGTGGTG
Organism: Sequoiadendron giganteum; assembly: GCA_007115665.2. Classification (NCBI taxonomy): domain Eukaryota; kingdom Viridiplantae; phylum Streptophyta; class Pinopsida; order Cupressales; family Cupressaceae; genus Sequoiadendron; species Sequoiadendron giganteum. The sequence continues at coordinate 259,007,469 of CM021103.1, forward strand.
ACCTGGTCTATCGTAGACTCCAGCCTTATAGACAGTCTACTCTCAAGAAAAGTGGAGCAGAGAAACTCAAGTCACGTTTCTATGGGCCGTTCAAAGTCATTAGGAGAGTTGGTGCAGTGGTGTATGAGTTGGAGCTATTAGCGAGTAGCAAAGTTCACAATGTCTTCCGCGTGTCTCGCCTCAAGAAGGTGTTGTGGCACAATGTTGTTGTCTCTTTAGATTTTCCTCCATTGGATGAGGAGGGATAGTTAGTTTTGATTCTAGAAGAGATCATTGATTTCAAAGAACGCTCTTTGGTGGAAGAATTTGCCTCTTGAGGATGCTACTTGGGAGAATGAGGAGATTTTGCACCATCCAGACTTGCGGTTGCTTGAGGGCAAGCAATCTTGGGGAGGGCGGACTGTAATGTCGCCTTCTCAGTAGTGATCAACACTGTTGGCCGTTAGCCTATTCCGGAGGCCGGTAGGCTAGGCAAAAGCAAAAATTAGGGTTTCGTATCATCTAGGAGGATGTTTTAGCATTTTTAGAAGCTTGCATATGGAGTATTGGATTTTGGATTGCAGATTCTTTTTGGGTTTTAAGAAAGCTTCGCAATGATATGATTTGCAAGGCATTTGGATAAATTTTTAGGATTTATTATATTTAGTAAATTCTATTTTTGGCAGTGCTTCAGTTGGCAGCAACACAAAGAGCTTTCCACTTCAGGTAGTGCAGTGAGTATTTTTGGTTTTGGCCTTAAGGAGCAATTTTTGGGAGAAATGAATTATTTTAAGTTATAATGTTATATTTTCACTTTATAACCCCCTTGGCCTAGTATTATAACTTTATGTTGTTCTAAAAAGGGGACCTTAAGGGTGGACGCCTCATTTGGAGGTTATTTAATATTTCTAAAGTCAAAAATATTGCCTTGAGGAGATGGATGCCACCTTTGGAGAAGGATATTATTTTATTAAAAAGATTTATTTCCTCTTTATGTGGGACGCCAATTTGAAGAAGGGAAAAAGTGAATTTAAAATTTAAATGATTCCAAGGCAATTTGGGTGCACTTTCTAGAAGCTTCTAGAGAATCATATGAAAGTCTATAAAAGACGACACTTGTTCTCTCATTTCTCATCCATGAAGAAATTATATTGTTATGCTGCCGAAATGGTGAGTGGTTTGCTTTGAGGAATGCATACCTCCTAGCTTGGACTTGGTTTCTTGCTTGAAATATAGCAACTATCTAAGTGAGAAGACTGTTCTTTACTTAGAAGGACAGATTGAGCTTATTGTAATGGAGTCTCTTTATGTTTTCTAATGTCTTTTGGTGTGTTTGTCAGTTTTTCATGTTGCTGATTTTGGTGCGGCTGAAGTAGGTTTTTTGTAATGTCCCCATTTTAGCTCTACGCTCTTTTTGAGGATTTAGCCTATTTCCAGAAACTCATAGGCTAAGTAGAATTGAAAATTAGGGTTTCCTATTTTTTAGGAGGTTTTAGATGCAGTTTTGAGGGCTTGTATGCATGAGTTTTTGATGCATGTCTGGTAGATTTTTATGGGTTTTCAAAGAGCTTTAGAATGGTGTATCATGCATCTCCATCTAACAAATTTTCTAGGTAAGTCATGTTGGGTTCCCGATTTGTGCTCAGAAGGCATTTGGAAACACTTACTATTTATAGTAAGTCTTGTTTGCTACTCAGATGTTGTTCAGATGAAGCTTTGCAAACTTACTATTTATGACAGTTTGCTATTTTGGTAATTCTAGTTATAGCAGTATCATTTTAGCAGTAGTTCATTCATCTGCAGTCCTTATTTCTATTTTGGGCAGTGAAGGTGTTCAGTTTGGCTTTTTTAAGATTTTGAAGTTAACTTACTATTTTTGGCATTGGCTATTTTTAGTAAGTCTAATTTTGGCAGTGGCACCATCAGTAGTCCTACTCAGGTCATCATTCTATTTCTAGCAGAATCAGTTTGAGTGTTGGATTTGGTTTTGGTTTCTATCCCTCCTTTGATTGAGTCCCAGACTTGGTCAATTTTCATATCTTGAAGTTGTACCCCACGCCTAGGCTTGAAGACTTCAAGTTGTTTTAATGAAGGGGACTTAAAGGGGGTTGAATTTCATAAGCATTTAGTGTTTATTTTTAAATGCTTATTGTGCAACTTAAAGCTGGACGCTAAAAAGGGAGATGAATAATATTTCATTAAATTCAAAATAAAGTGACTGTTAAGAAATGGTGTCCCTTGGAGAAATTGGAACAGTTTCTTGTGGGAGTTACAAATTGCTTCATTTTCCAATTGAAGCTTATATATTGGTGCCTTGCTCATTGTTTCAGATGCTTGAATTTTGAAAAGTAAAGTTATGCTGCTGGTTTGAAATCCAGAACCCGGCTAAGAGGAAGCTTAGCATTTTGCAATCCATCCTTCGGGCCTGAAACTATGGCTTCCTAGGTGGGTCTATGAGACTGTACTTCACACTGGAGTGCAGATGGAGCTTCAATTCTAATGTTATTGAACAGGTTGCTGTTGTATAACTTGTTTTTGAGTTGCTGGTTTGCTCATGGCTGAAGCGAATTTCTGATCATTGCTTCGCCTCTGATTTTTCTATCGTTCTAGGTACTGGCCCATGTTGTTCTACTACGGAGGGCTCCCCTTTCTGCAAGTTAGTAGATTTTTTAGTTGAGTTTCTGATTTTTGGGAGAAGGTCGACCCTTCTTGGAGGTCGTACCATTCTGCCTAGTTGCATTGGGATTCGTGCCACTGACAGGTGCAAGTTTTGAAGGTGTCTGTTTGCTGTGTTTTGGACGCCTCTGTTCTAGGATTCATCTGTATTCAGTTTCACGTCAAATGGACTCCGTTTGGTGGAGATATGAACATTTTGGTGAATCTCTTCATTGCTGATCTGATTTTCTGTACCTTCCGTTTTTGATTAGATTAGTTAGATTTTGATAATATGCTGATTTGAGCTTCAATTCCATATCTATTCATGTTGTAAGAGTTAGAGGAAGTGTTACTCTAACCATCGTCTATTTTTGGAAGCTTATCTTTGTTATGTTGCAGCTGTATGTCATTTGTTTGTAAGTTGATTAGTAGCACTAACAACTGTTGTTTACATTGCTGCAATTTTTGTTTATTTTATACTCCCACGATTGAGTGGTCAAGTTTACTAAATAATCTTTCATTAATGTTGTATTCCCCCCACGAAATAAGTGGTTGTGAGGATTGTATATGTTTAAGTGTAAGTGTGGTTACATGGCTGGCTTGCCGCCTTAATAAGTTGTAATAATCTCACCTACTGAATAAGTGGAGTATTTCCACCGCTTGTGGATATCTGCTTAGCAGATGAATTGTATTTTCAGTTCTGATTTTTGCTAACGATCCCCAAACCATATGCTATCACCTCGCCCATTCTGGGATCTTGGTGAACATTACTTCATGAGCAATTTTGGATTTGTAGCTAATACTAATCAGTGTTTGAATGTTGGTTTATTGTGTTGGAAATCCGAAAAAACTAAGGGGATACATTTCATTTTCATGCACAGCTCTTTAGGCGAATTTTGTTGGCTTTTGGGTATTGGCTCATTCATTTCCTAGGCCCTGCTGTCCCAACTTGCTGATTATCAGATTTTATCTTGCAGCCTTGGATTTTATTTTGCAGGTCGCCCTCATGGGAGGCCGTACTTTGCCTGGCAAGAGTTTTGGAAATTCGTGCTAAATCATTGAGGGTTTATTGTTGCAGTTTCTTTGTCTAGAAGGGGCCGCCCTCTCTCTAGGAGTCTGTATTTCGTTTCGTGTCATTTGGAGTTGTTTTTGAGTGAGTTATGAGCATTTTAGTAAGTTCATTAGTTGCTGGTTTGATATTTCAGTTTCTAGAAGTTGGAGTTTTTGGGGTGTGTTTTTCATATCTAGTGATTCTTTGAAGTTGGAGATCAAATAAATACTTTGCAGCCTCTTGGACAACTTAACTCTTGGTTTCTTGCAGGTATTACTCTTATTGTAAAGCTGCTACAGTAGTACTGTTTAGGTAATATTTACATTCTACAAATTCATAGTGTATTCCCACTTTTAGTGGAAGAAGGCTGGCCTTGCCGCCTTATTTACTTTCTTACAACATTTAATTCCCACGATTGTGGAAGAGACAAGCCTTGCCGTCTTACATTTGTACTGCATTATTCATATTGCTGATCGGCTATGCCGTTAAACTAGTGCCGTTGAATAAGCGGTGGAGTTGCATCTTTGCATTTCCGTTTTGTACTACTTTTAGTTTGGAATACTAATGATCCTTGGTGCCATATGTTAGCACCTCACCCACCTTGGGTCTTGAGTGCACATTCTTGGTATAGGGTTACTTTCCAGTACTGCTTTATGATTTCGGCTAACGCTGACGGGTGCCATTGTTGAAGTGTTGTTGAAAATTTGAAAAATTTAAAGGGGGTCATTTTAGATGAATGGACCCTTAAGTCCTAAAGTCCAAAAATAATGCTATACTATAACATTTAAAATATAAATTATTATTAAAGCCACCTTTAATAATAATTAAACCTTATAACTTAGGCAAACTCCTTATTTCACCAAATCAACTGAATTTCGGAATTGACACTGCCAAGAAATCAACTTGAGGTGCGCTGCTATATATAGAAATACTGGCTGATTGACTTACTATAAATAGTAAGTGTGCGAAACTAAGTCGAACGAAGGCTAAGACTGAACCAACTGAGCTCTGAAGAAGAGAAAACACAGATAACTGCCCTACAAGACTCTCTAACCATCTGCATTAGCCTACGAGGGCCAGTTAATAGGCTAAATCATCAAACTCTGATGCTTACGAAAAATGGGGACATTACACTTTCAGACCTGAAATAGCTTGCCAAGACTGGGAATTGCTGGTCATGACACTGTTCACGGCACTGTTCACGACATTGTTCACTACACTGTTCATGATACTGTAGTGAATCCCTCCAAAATGAATCATTTAGTAGCAGTAATACAAACCCTAAGTGCCAAAACTCAGAAAGAATGGCTTCACAACTATAATCCTGATATCAAACCCTTGCTCAATAAATCTCTGAAAATGTAATGTCGATTTGCTCTAATTTTGTCACTGAAAGTGACCACAAAAATTGCACTTAAGCCCCTGTAGAAAACTTGGATGGTTTCCTCAACAATTTCCAACTAGGGCAAATAGTTGCACTATTGAAACTGGTGCCCTAGGGTTTTGACACCCACAAACCCAAGAAGCTTTAGAAAAAGTCTCCAATGTAATTAGAAAATAACTTTAAGCATGGGAGAAATGAGCTCTTTTCTCCTTTTAAAGAACTCCTTGAACTTCTAGAAAGATCCAAGAAGAGCGTTCAACAAGTTTTTAGAAGAATATTTTAATATTCCTTGATGTGACCTTCCAAGAAGAGTGTTCAACAAGCTTCTAGAAGAATATTTTAATATTCCTTCATGTTACTTAATGTTTAATTCTTAAGTCATTTTTTGAAGATATATTAATAAAGTGACTTTATAAGCTTTATTGTTTTAATTGAGTCGCTCAGATTAAATTAATTAATCATAAAGTTACCTTTATGATTTATTTTAGTTAGATAACTTTATAAATATTTAATTTAATACTATTCCCTCAACTCACCTTTAGCCCTCGAGAATAAGAAGGGCTAAATGATCCGCTTGAGTGGTTACTGAGAAGGGGACATTACAAAATATTTACCTTTTACATTATTAGTAATGTGCTTATCTTGTTATTTATAAACTATTGGCTCATGTTTCTCATTTCATTCCAATGATAGATAGAAAACATCTTATTCCTTGTGAATTGCCTTTCTTAGATTAGGATTTCATTTTCATGCATTTCTTACTTTTACTTTTTCCTTTGCAAGTGATTGTGAGAACCCATTGAAAATCTTACAAGGAGCCAACCTTTAAAATCTCAAGGGGTCATTTTGTAGATCAAGTTACACATTCATAGAGCTTCCTGATGTTGCATTCTCCACATGGCATAGGTATAGTGTGCATCTGCATAAGCAATAGATGGCTGCAATATTTGAGTGACAACAATAATGAATCACAACCCTTGATTTTGTGCTCATGTAAACAAAAGTGAATTGAATCATCCTACATCTAACTTGGAGAGTGATCCAAGTGTCACGTATCCAAGTTTTCAAGTTTAACTAAGTTGTAGATGTGTATGTTGAAGTGAGCAACCAGGATGCAACCAAGATCTATGATCTGCAACACCAAATAACCTTCCACACACCTAAGAGAGAAGCAACAATAGAAGATGCTATGCCACCAATGAAGAATACAATATTCGTAAGATGATTTGATGCCTTACAAGATGCAAGAGGAACCTTTCTTATATGGGCAAGGTGAGAAATAGGACTAGACAAGATCATGACAAGTGTCTTAACCCTATGGCATGAGACAACAAATATTAAATGACCTAGGACACAAGAAGTAAATGACAAAAGATAAGATAAGATCTTATGACAACTAAGACTTTTAGAATTATTCCTAGAACCGAAGTAAACTTAACATGTGAATAGGACCTACTAGGTGAACTAGTTAGGTAAAACACCTTATTCACACCAATAGTGTATGGATTCAAAGCATCAATATATGAAGTTGTGACAATGCATTCTTTTTGTCCTACTTCTGTTCTTATTGTGAATGTGGGTGAATATTTACCTTTTATATTATTAGTAATGTGCTTATTGTGCTACTGCTATCTATAGACTATTGGCCCATGTGTGTCATTTCATTCCAGTGATAGATATAAAACATCCTAGTCTTGGCGATCATGTTTCTTAGATTAAAATTTCATTTTCGTTCATTTCTCTCCTTTATTGTTTCCTCTACAAGTGATTGTGAGATCCCATTGAAAATCTTATGAGAAGCCAGCCTTTAAAATCTCGGAGGTCGTTTTGTGGATCAAGTTCGACTTTCATAGAGCTTCCCATTGTTGCACTCTCCACATGGTGTAGGTATAGGGTGCATTTGCATAAGCAACAATTGGCTGCAATGTTTGATTCACAACAATAATGAATCATGACCCCTAATTTTGGGCTCATGTAAACAAAAGAAAATGAGGCAAAAGTGACTCAAATCATCCTACACCTAACTTGGAGAGTGATCTAAATGTCGTGTATGTATTCAAAGCATCAATTTATGAAGTTGTGAAAAGTGTATTCTTTTTGTCCTACTTCTGTTTTTATTGTGGATAAATATTTTCCTTTTGGATTATTAGTAATGTGCTTATCTTGCTATCTATAGACTATTGGCTCATGTGTCTCATTTTATTCCAGCAATAGATAGAAAACATCTTAGTCTTGGCGAATAGCCTTTCTTAGATTAGGATTTCATTTTCATGCATTTCTCTCTTTTGCATTTTCCTCTGCAAGTGATTGTGAGAACCCATTGAAAATCTTATGAGGAGCCAGCCTTTAAAATTCTGGGGTTGTTTTGTGGATTAAGTTCCACATTCATAGAGCTTCCTATTGTTGCACTCTCCACATGGTGCAGGTGTAGGGTGCATTTGTACAAGCAACATATGTCTCCAATATTTGAGTGATAGCAATAATAAATCACAACCCTTGATTTTAGGCTCATGTAAACAAAAGAAAAGTGATCCAACTTGGGCAAACATATAATTTATAATAATACTTGATGTATTATTTTCACTAAGATCCTTCCTTTTAATTAACTAGGGAAGGAAGAAAATGAGAAATTATATGCTATCTCCTCTCAATAGCAACTTCCTTCACCCTAGAAAAGATCTAAGATGTACATATTTTGTCATAGTTAAGGGTTTGGTAAAGATGTTTCCAATCTGATCTATCATGCAACAATATCGCAAGTCAAGCACATGATCCAAGAGAAGTTGATGTATTTAGTGGATGTGGATCTCTCTAAGTTTGTTGTGTTATGGTACTCCACAAGGTTGCAAATAATTTGATTTAGATTTGATTGTTGCAACCAAAGTAGTGGATGTGTCTTATGTAAATCCAAGCTCTGATAGAGTGGTTTGAAGTTGTAATGTCCCCTACTTGGCATATGCTTGAATTTGCTTTGAGTGACCATTACACAACATAAAATTGTTTAACAAATAATATTCCATAGCAAATTATATAATAGACATTGAACTTAGGAATAAATGGACTATTAACATTAATGAAATAATGAATAACAACTTGAATGCAATATTTAGACTCTTTTCCAATAACCAATCATGGTAGGGATTGGAGGGAAATGCATGACAGGGCGCTAGAAAAACTATTCATCACAAGTAAGCCCAAGGGCGTTCTCATACCCCCCTTGGCCCCAAGTGGTATGACATCCAATCAAGACAATCCCATCCAACTTAGGGTGGTGTACTTATGTTGTGAGAACATCCAATTGGCCGAAACATCCAACTAAGACAATTCCAACCAAGACAATTCCTATACCGCCCTTCCCTAACATGTTTCTGAAATGTTCCCCTTAATTTTTTCCTTTGTTTTCAGTTCACAACAATGCAATCATGCACCTGTTAAGAATTAGCTCCAAACCAAAACATAGTTGAAACAACTCTAAGCAAGAATGCGCCCTAAAACCACTTAAGGAGGAGAGGCGGGCATATGGTTAGAGGATCCCTAGGATCAAATAATTTGATAACAACTGAAAATAAAGAGCTAAACTCGACACCAAAATGTGCACGTAAGATCCTTTTGCAAGGCGAGGTGCTAACATATGGTGGAGTGCTAGATATTAAACTGAAATTAAACTTCTTTTGCTGATGCAGGCATCCACGAGCGGTGGGAGTACTCCACTTATTCAGTGGGTGTGATTATTATAATTATTTCAAGGCGGCAAGCCAGTCAATTAACCTCACTTCCACTTAAACTGTGGGGGGTATACAATCCACACAACCACTTATTTTTCGTGGGGGGAAATACAACAAAGTAAATTGCAGCAAAGTAAACTATTGCTGTTAGTACTACTAATCAACTTACAAACAATTGTCAAACAACTGCAATAAGACAAAGATAAGCTTTTTAAACAAGCAATGCTTAGAGTATCACTTCCTCTAACATTTACAACTTGAATAGATGAAGAATTGAAGCACAAACCAGAATGATAATAAACTTAACTAATCTGATCAGAAACAAAAGGTACAAAAAATCAGACCAGCAAGCTATGGCTTCACCAAAATGGACGAAACTCCTTTGAATTAGCTCAGAATGCCTCCAAACCACAGTCGATCAACATCTAGAAGCAAGGCGTCCAAACTCCAATGAAAACTTGAGCCATAAACAGATGGAAACAGAAGGTACGAATTCCAATGCAAACACCAAATGGTACGGCCCTTCAAGGAGGTCGACTTTCTCTCAAAAATCAGAAACTTGATGATAAAATCTGCAAATTTGCAGAAAGGGGCACCCTCCACAGTTGAACAACTTGGGCCAGTACCCAGAATAAAACAAAAATCTGTGAAGAAGCTATGAGCATAAATTAGCTTCAGCCATGGCAAATTAGCAACTCAGTAAACAGGCTTTATTTCAGCAACCTATTTGAGATCATCAATTTGAAGCTCCATCTGCACTCCAAGGTGAAGTACAGTCACAATGATCCACCTAGGAAGCCATAGTTTCAGGCCTGAAGGATGGATTGAATTCGCTAAGCTCTCCCTTAGCTAGGTTTTGGATTCAAACCAACAACATAACTTTACTTTCGATTTTCCAAGATACGAATGAATGAGCAAAGCACCAATAAATAAGTTTGAATTGGCAAATGAAGCAATCTGTAACTCCCAACAAGAAACTGTTCAATTCCTCCAAGGGACGCCATGCTTTAGCATTTATATTATTTAGAATATCAAAACATTCTCTATTGGGCGTCCATTTCAAAAAGCAACAATAAACATTTAAAACAAACATTTAAATGTTTTATGAAAATCGACCCCCTTAATGTCCCCTTCATTAAAACAACTTAAAGTCATCAAGCCTAAGCATGGGGTACAACTTTAAGATATGAAAATTGACTAAGTCTGAGACTCAGTCCAAGGAGGGATAGAAGCCAAAACCAAAGCCAACACTTAAACTGATTCTGCCAGAAATAGAATGATGACCTGAGCAGAACTGCTGATGGTGCCATTGCCACAAATAGACTTACTAAAAATAGCCAATGCCAAAAATAGTAAGTTAACTTCAAACCCTTCAAAAAGCCAGCTGAACAGCCACACTGCCCAAAATGTGAATTGCAGATGATTGAACTGCTGCTAGAAAAATACTGCTATAAATAGACTTACTAAAATTAGCAACTGCTATAAATAGTAAGTTTGCAAAACTTCATTTGAGCAGTAATCATGACTTACTATAAATAGTAAGTGTTTGCTAACGCCTTCTGAGTACAATCTGGGAAGCCAACATGACTTACTATAAATAGTAAGTGCCTAGAAAAGTTATCAGATGGAGATGCATGATACACCAATCTGAAGCTCTCTGAAAACCCAAAAAACTCCACTAGACATGCATCAAAAACCCTTGCATGCAAGCCCTTAAAATTGCATCTGAAACCTCCTAAAAAATAGGAAACCCTAATTTTCAGTTCTGCTTATCCTATGAGTTTCCAAAAATAGGCTAAAACCTCAAGAAGAGCGTAGGGCTAAAATGGGGACATTACACTTTCCTTGCCAAATCCTAGTATGATTGCTTTATGAAAATCAAATGAATAAGAATCTATTATCCATATTTATATTAAAGAATCATAATTACTGATAAGGTTCAATAATTGCTGCAAGCATCATTATTGTATAATTGTGTATATATATAGATATATTTCTATATTTCTAATTTATTCCAATCTTCCAATAATCACTTAATATGAACATATATATATATATATATATATATATATATATATATACAAACTTACTTCCCAAATATATTCTTGGCAATAATACTTAATTCCAATACATCTCTTATAATTTATTCCATTTCTTCCAAGCTGCTGCTTTATTCAGATTTCCAAGTGATTTCCATTCATTCTTCCTTGATTCTCTTCATTTGAAAGTTTATTATTTTTATATCCATGAAAAGAGGTACCTCTTTGAATAGAGACAACTCTTTGAAAAGACATTACCTTTTGTTAACAATTCCTTTATGCTGATTGCCTTTTAAATACTTTTATTTATCTTCAAATGCTATTGTATATTCTTTTAAATAGGGTTCATTGCCTTCATAAATTCAAGTGCTGCCTTCAAACATTTAAAGATCACTGCCCTTAACTTGTTCTCTTAGTCACCATCACTGCCCTTTATCATACACGCTGCCTTTCAAAACATTAATCATTGTACCTTATTAACTTATTAAGCTGGGTGAATAGGTCATTTAAAAATGCCTTGAACTTGGGCGATAAATGATCTTTGCCTTGGTCGTCCCATAATAAATATTAATTTAAATTTGTTTTCTCTAGTATAAAGGTGGCACCAAAGTGAGAAAGTCAGCCATATATACTAATATGAGAAGAGTCGGCCAGCACTTAATAAATGACTTTATTTTGGGTGCAAAAGATGGGAGTTGGCCCAAATAGGATATATTTTATTTTATATTTCATAAGGTAAAGGACTTGAGAGGAGGGCTTATTACAAGTTACAACCCACCCTGCCCAAGATTGCTTGTCCACAAGCAATCACAATCTAAGATTTACAAGTTCTAAATATTGCTCCCTTTTGTGATGATATTAGCTTTAGTTGTGATACTTTGATAGGAATTGGAAATTCAAAACCAAGTGATGGTTATTTTGGTTATGTTTGACTCTATGTCCTTGGAAAGTAGCTGTTAGTATACTTACTACTAATAATGTTAATACTATCCTCTAAAGTATGAGGACAATTTATTGTGTAATATTTTTTTGACTTATGTACTACTATTTCCCATTAACTTTCAACCATAGTAACAAGACTCGCCAAGACTCAGTGAGTCGCGAGTCGAGTCACCCTAGCCGAGCCCTGGGGGCTCGGAATCGGACTCGGACTCGGCCGAGTCCTTGTTGGACTTGCTGAGTCTGTTAGACTCACCGGACTCGTCGAGTCTCGTCAGCAAGACTCGACAGGCTGCAGGGTTTGAAAAGTGCAAAATATTACATGAAATTTAAAGTTAAAACTTGTTTTTTTTTACTTACTATGAATGCAAAATGATGTATGCCATGAAGGTTTGTATGGTTTTGGAGATCTTAATTTGGGCTTGGTGTTGGGGGCTTTGCCCCTCAACCCCGCGTTGTATTGCGACAGGGAGCGCGCCCAGGGCGCTGCCCTAGGACCCTGCGAGGGGCACTACCCCCAGACCTCCGCAAGGGGCATTGCCCCTTGACCCCACTGGGGGGGCTGTCCCTAGACCCCTGCAAGGGGTGCTACCCCTTGACCCTGCTGGGGGCATTGCCCCTAGACCCTCGCAAGGGGTGTTGCCCCTTGACCCCATTGGGGGTGCTGCCCCCAAACCTTCACAAGGGGTGTTGCCCCCAGACCCCCACAATGGGCATTGCCTCTTGACCCCACTGGGGGCGTTGCCCCCAAACCCCTGCAAGAGGCACTGCCCTTGATCTCGCTAGGAGCGCTACCCTTAGACCCTCGCGAGGGGCACTGCCCCTCGACCCCACTAGAGGCACTACGCCTAGATCCCTACAAAGGGCACTGTCCCTCAACCCCATTAGGGCAATTGCCTTGATACTTGAGATTATGGCTACTGCATCATCTAGGACCTATCTTAGACACATTTGTAGGAAGGACGCAGGCTACTTTGAGCCATAGACTTCTTGTTGTTGTTTTGAATATTTTGATATTTCATATTTGTTTGGAACATTCGATGTCATGGATTTCATATTCGATGAGTTTTGTATACATTTGAGTCTTTGACCAGTATCTAAGTGTGTTATTTCCTTGGGTAGCTTAGCTACAATTCATGTCTATACTTTATACTTTATGATCGATGTATACTTGTGTTAGTGACAAGGACCTTGATTGGGTTGACCGGGCAGATAAAGAGGCCGAGGCTATAGCCATGGCAGAGGGGGAGGCTAAAGCAAAAGCAAACACATCCGCAACTAATGTTGGTGAGGGCGGCATGTAGTCACAAGCAAAGACTATGGCTGTAGTTGCTACATCATCTAGGACCCACCTTAGATGCCTTCGTAGGAAGGATGTAGACTCCTTTGAGCCATAGACTTGTAGTTATTGTTTTGATATTTCATAGTTGTTTGCAACATTTGATGTCATGGATTTCATATTCCATGAGTTTTGTATACATTTGACTAGATTTATATATCTAAGTGTGTTATCTCCTTTAGCACCTCAGGTACAATTTGTGTACTTTATACTTATGTGATTGATGTATACTTGTGTATCTGATCAAATTTGCTTTTATTTAATGATGTTATTGTGTCTTGAAGGTTTATTCAATAAAGGTTGCTTGAAACAAGGTTTAAATCCTTAAAAATATATAAATTTATAGGGTTTTTTCATTTTACCGAGTCTGCACCGAGTCTGAGTGGTAAGTGTTGAGTCCGGAGTCAAGTCACCCTAGCCGAGTTTGAGCCGAGTCTGAGTCGAGTCACCCTAGCCGAGTTTGAGCCGAGTCTGAGTCTTGTTACTATGCTTTCAACAACAAAACAAAGAGGTGGAATTTGGCAAGACATGTTACTTAAGACAAGTTTTCTCTCATTTTATGACCACAAGGATCCTAGGCAATGATACAAATTCTTCATTGCCCTTGTTAAAATTTTTAAGAAATGTTGTATTCTTTATCATGATGGATTAGGGGAGTGTGTGAATACTAGATCCTTTACTATGGGTTGTACCCTCTTTTCCTACACCATCAATTGGGACTTAGTACAATTTCCCTTAAATAAAGTATATTTTATTTCACTTAATCATTCAAAGAAGGCTTGGGGGAAGATTGATTCTAATGAGGATGCAATCTGTAGCACTTAATCTAGTCCAAACATTTTGCAACATATATCATCTTGTCATAGACTCATTAATGACATGTTATAACCTTCTAAGTATATATTCCCTTGATAATCCTCATGTACAAATTATTGGAAGTACTGAAGTCTTAGAGTCCATAGCAAACAGTTATCACCCACAACATTAACGTCCAATTTCCATATCAATGAGAGGTTGTCACTCTTGTAAAGATTTGACATATTCCATGTTTAACACTGGATGATTTTCAATCTCAAAAAAGTGTTGTTTTATTCCACCTAGTTCAAAACATTAATTTTTTTTTTCCAAAGTTTAAGAGGTGAAAATGGTCTTGGGATTTGTGGGTTATGGGCCCACAATGTAACTTAAAATAGACTTATGCAACAAAGTTGGATATAACTTGCTTGGTTCAAATTTATCTAAGGCACATGTATGCCTAATATTTATGCCTTTCTTTTTAATTATAAATGTAAAGGCACTCTAATCAAGGAGGACTGAGGAGAAGAAGACCCTTGGATGAAATGATCTACTCTAGATATTAAATATAGAAGTGAATTTGGTTCATATGACAAGTTTACTAGATCAATTTTGTAGGTTACAAGGTTGATCCATGCATTGCCATTGTTTCTATGAGTGTGAGATAGATCATATGTGTTATGGATTTGATTGTGCATTATGATCTTGTCCAAAATGAATAGAACAAATGTGTTCCTGCCTTAATGAAGCTTGATGACTATATCCTCTGATAAATTTCAAAACGCAAACTTCAATTTTTAGTATCCATGGTTCGTTCCAAAATTTCCCCTAGGTCTCTCTAAGAGTCAAAATTTGTTACTTGTAGGTTCCCAAAGAAATTGAGTTGTCTTCATTCATTCTCTTAGAATGTTGTTTTTGCAGATTAGAGTTTGGTTGAATTCAGGTTTTTATTACTACTAATTCCGGTTAGGCATGCTGATAATAATTCACTTCATAATGTTTGAAAATGAGGTTAATGGGTAAGACAAGATTCCTAGATAAATCATTGTAGATTGTTTTGGAATATTTTTGTGGACTTTAATGTTATTGTTTGGCTTTTAAGAGATTGACCATCCTAGGTCAAGATGATATCTTGGTGTACTTATATCTCAAAGTTTGAAAGTTAGATAATCTTAATCCATCTTTGTATCTAAATTTCTATGATAACTTGTGATGGCAATGTGTGGGTTGAAAATCAAGTTATATCCTTAGTTTTTATCATTAACTATGTTGAGTCATTATGATGGATTATTCCTTCCTTGAGAAACTTTTTGATATTTTGATATTTTGATTTTGATGGATAGATGAGTGATGATTGCTTATTAAATGTCAATGAATTGATTTATCCTTTATAGCCATTTCTTGAAGGAGTCACCACCCTTCATAGTAATTTTATTTCCTATTAATGATCTCTTCACAAAGAAATGATTCCCTTTTTATATCTTATTGTTGAGGGAGTCATAATCTTTCCGCTTCAATGGTTACAACTCTTCATTGTTGCATTAGGAAGACTAATAATAATTTAATTTTAAATAAGTTAATCTGTTAGTGCTGCTGAAGACACATTAGCCATGAAGCAAACACATAAATACACGTAATACATGAAGCATTCACATAAATACAAGTAAGACATGAAGTATACACATAAATACACGTAAGACACGAAGCATACTTATAAATAGACGTAAGACATGGAGCATACATATAAATACACGTAAGACACGGAACATGCATGTGAAAGACACACATATATAGAAATGCAATGTTGGCCCACTTGATTTTTCTTTTTTTTTGGATTTACTTAAGAAGAGGGTTGAATAGTTAATCCTAATCAAATGGTGGTTAGAGTCGATTTTCCCGCAGGTTGGCAAGATTAAGGCTCTGATACCAATTGTTATGTCCCCTACTTGGTGTATGCCTAAATTTTCTTTAACTGACCATTACACAACATAAAATTGTCTAACAAATAATATTCCATAGCAAATTATATAATAGACATTGAACTTGGGAATAAATGGACTATTAACATTCATGAAATAATGAATAACAACTTAACTTGAATCCAATATATATAGACTCTTTTCCAATAACCAATCATGGCGAGGAATGGAGGGAAACACATGATAGGGTGTAATGTCCCCATATTAGAGACATGAAATGCACAAGTTAAAATTTTGATTTCTAAGATTGTCTGATAAAGAGCAATGAAAGATTGATGGAATAAGATAAATGAAATGCATTATTAGTGTCATGTCCCCTTCTAGTTGACATCTCTCGGAGCATTGGATTAGCCTATTATGCGACCCTCGTAGGTTGATGGGATGGATAGAGGGTTTTGATGGAGTTTGGCTTGGCTTCAGTTGTCAGTTTTTTACTAGTTGGCTTTCGTTTGGGCTCATTTGGTTACCGTTTACTTGAATTGCTATTTTTAGCAGTACTTGGCACTCAGAGAGGCACCCCTGCTATTTTTAGCAGTACAGTTTGATCACGTGCAGAATCACTCCCTGGTTTGCCAGCTTCAGACGGTTCGTGCATCAGACGTTTCTTGAGGGAGTTATTAATATTTGATTGATTAATTAAATATTAATTAAATGGAGCATATAATATAAAGTTATAATATTTTAATATTATAACTTAAGTGAAATATTGAAGGGGTCGCCCATCATAGAAGGGGCCATTTTTAATTGTAATTTATAATTAAAATTGCGCTTGAAGACTATTGAAAAATTAAACAAGAAAAGTTCGAATTATTTTAATGATGCTTTTTTGAAGGAATTCGCACTTTTCAAAGGATATAAGGGTTTGCTTGGAAATTCGAGCCATTATGTTATTGATGATTGAAAATTGATTAAGTCTTCAACCAGAGCACGGAAGCCAAGGGTTTCAATCTCAGAGCATTGGGGAACTAGCCATCTCTAGTGAAAGCAATTCAGAGGTTGTGAAATATCATCCGATTTATTGCCAGGCAAGAGATTTCTTCATTCAGAAGAAATTACAGAGCATCACAGACAAGAAATATTCAGGGTTTTTGGTTAGCAATCCATCCAGAGGAGTTTATTTCATCAAGGCGCCAATTTCAATAAGATCTGGAGATCCTAGGAAGGGCCATACTTCTCATTATTGCTGCTGCTGTAGAAGCCGTACATTTATGTACCAGGCCATACCTTCACAAGAAAGGGGCGTACTTTCTTCTTGGAGCAAATCGCCTACTCCTTGATCAGACTGCCATTACCAATTGGGGCGCCTATATACCTGGCATCATTTTGGATCGTCAGACGGAGGGAGAAAGGCTTATTTATTGCAGCCGTATCAGATGCAAGGTCATTTTCATATTGCAGCAAATCAGGTTTTTGAAACAATATTTTATATTATTTAGTCTGCATGCCAGAGATCTTTTATTGTAATCATCTGAATCGTATAATAAGACCATAGATGAGTTATTCCAAAGGGTTTCTGCTTCAGTATCTATTTATTTGAATTTATATGAATTTCTTTCAAAATCGCACCTTTATTATTGTATGCAAAAACTTCAAAAAAATCAAAATACAAACAAAACTATCAAAAAACAGTCAGATTCAAAAAACGGGGAAACAAGGGTTTCTACAATTAGTAACTAGTGCATAACTAACATAATCTGATATGACTTATTACTCCTGATCCGAATAGATCTTTGCCTTGTTTCCTCTTTCCTAAGCTCTTTTGGGTGGTAGATTTACTGTGCAAAGGGCGCATGCACCATCTTGAGCTGGACACCCTCAAGGATTGGTTACCTGTCTTGGGCTCCGTCCAACATTGGATGGATTTACCCGCCTTTCCCTTCTACACACTCCCTATCCTCATCAAGCGTTAGCGAAGGGGAATTTTGGCCCGGAGTTTATTCTCATAGTAGCGAGTCATAATAGTATTCACTTTCCTATTGAATTCACAAACATCACAGATTAGAACATTTACTAATATTGATTCTAATAAGATATGAGTTAGGTACTATACTGTAACCCACTGTTGGAGGAACTAGAATTCGATTATACAAACCTCAATGCTATATCAGCTGGTTGAGGGTACTTACCTCTGATCGTCGTACTAATTGGACTTCTTTCAGACTTATTTCTCTGAGCTTGATCTTTGATGTGATGATGTATCTTCCTAAGATTTATTTGTTCTTGTTTCTTTGCACTCAAAAGATATCGTTAGCATACTTAACAAATAAAAATCTATCATTTGTAATTATATTAAGCATCATAATTATTTATAAGGCTCAATAATTGCTGCAAGCATCATTATTGGATAATCGAGAATAATATATATATATATATACATTGTATTATCCAATCTAATAAATACCACATATGCTTCATTCTCACGAAATAATGTAAATGAGTACTTGACACCAATAAGAACATAAGAATATCATCCCTAAACATCAATAAATAATCTCAATAAAATATTATAGATTACTATTCACGAGTGAAGTAGATAAGTATACTAGCAACAGTAATAACCAATAATAATGATACCATATATGATATAATACATCAGATATGATTATCAACATAATCATAATAAATGATAATAATAATAATATCATAAATAACATGATGCATCAGATATTAATATGACAAGCAGTAATGATAGTAATACTATCCTAAATATTACGAAGCCCTATATGTTAGTATTAACTACAACAATAATATGTGAATAGCAATATTCTAGACAATACGATGCATCAAATATCAACATTATCTACAGCAATAACATCAATATCCTAATATAGTGCATCAAATATTATTCTTGTTCTATGTATCACCTGATGGTCTTTACCGTGAGTAATCCATACCCAGCTATGATGTATCAATCTGCCGGTTATTATTATCTTGCTTGATTTGAAGACTTCCCTTTCCTTTCAGCCAGCGATGATCTATATAATACTTGTTCGTTATTTTTATATCATCCCTATTTTATTCTATTTTTGTGTTCTCTTTCCTTTCATCTCATATGTTCTTTTATATCTTCCCTTTTTTGGAGAAGAGGTGCAATCCACATGGTAGATCGTGACTTCTCTTAAATCTGTTTCATTTTGTGATTAACTTTAGTGATCGTTGTTTTTAAAGGCACCCTTTGTTTATGTTTGGTTGCTTATAAACAAATATATTTGTTTTTGATAATGATACTTAACGATTATAATAATGTTATTTCAGATTTGTCTTTTAATTATATTTATTTTATTCATTATTATTATTTTTAAGTTATAATAATTTATCAATATATTATTATTTTATTTCAATGTTTTATCTATATAATTTATATTATTATAATAGTTATAATTATAATAATTTTAAATGGTTAATATTTATTTTTGTATTATTAATATTTATATTCGATATTTATAATTATAATATTATCTTATGATAATTTGTAATTATAATAATATTAAATTGCTAATCTCTTTTTATATTTTTAATATATTTTGTTATTGGTTTTATTTATTCATCTGTATTTCAATACTTTATATTTTAGTGATACAATTCCAGGGTCATGACATAGGGTGCGAGAAAAACTATTCATCACAAGTAAGCCCGACTGTGTGCTCATACCCCCCTTGGCCCCAAGTGGCAAGACATCCAACCAAGACAATCCCATCCAACTTAGGGTGGTGTATTTATGTTGTGAGAACATCCAATTGGCAGGAACATCCAACCAAGACAATTCCTATACCGCCCTTCCCTAACATGTTTCCTTGCCAAATCCTAATATGATTGCTTTATGAAAATCAAATGAGTAAGAATCTATTATCCATATTTACATTAAAGAATCATAATTACTTATAAGGCTCAATAATTGCTGCAAACATCATTATTGCACATAATCGTGTGTATATATATATATATATATATATATAATTATTTCTAATTAATTTCAATCTTCCAATAATCACTTTACATATATATATATATTTATTTATTTAAACTTACTTCCCAAATATATTCTTGGCAATAATACTTAATTCCAATAGATCTCTTATAATTTATTCTTATGTCTCCATGAAAAGAGGCACCTCTTTGAATAGAGACAACTCTTTGAAAAGACATCACCTTTTGTTAACAATTCCTTTATGCTGATTGCCTTTTAAACAGTGTTACCTGGGGAAGCATCCCTGGGTCTAAATCCCCTCGTCCCCGTCCCCGAAACATCCCGGGGACAGGGGACGACCAGGGGACGGCATCAGTGTACCATGTTTTTTTTTTTTTTGATTTTCATATTGTAATTGAAAAAAAACTATATTGGCAATGAATTCTTAACACAAATGTTATATGTTTAGTTTCTATAATGTATATATGTATGCTTTATCCATGTTTTCATATGAATATTTAAAGTTTCCCTATATATTTTTTAAATTTTTCTATAATTTATATAGCCATCCCCCTGCCGTCCCCAAATTTGACCTGAAAAATCAGAAACTTGGGGTCTCGTCCCACTGTCCCCTGCTGTCCCCGTCCCAGAAACTTGGGGTAACACTGCTTTTAAATACTTTTATTTATCTTCAAATGCTATCATATATTCTTTTAAATAGTGTTCATTGCCTTCATAAATCCGTCCCCAAATTTGACCTGAAAAATCAGAAACTTGGGGTCTCGTCCCACTGTCCCCTGCTGTCCCCGTCCCAGAAACTTGGGGTAACACTGCTTTTAAATACTTTTATTTATCTTCAAATGCTATCATATATTCTTTTAAATAGTGTTCATTGCCTTCATAAATTCAAGCACTGCCTTCGAACATTTAAAGATCGCTGCCCTTAACTTGTTGTCTTAGTTACCATCTCTGCCCTTTATCATACACACTGCCTTTCAAAACATTAATTGTTGTACCTTATTAACTTATTAAGCTGGGAAAATAAGTCATTTAAATATGCCTTGTACTTGGGCGATAGATGATCTTTGTCTTGGTCGGCCCATAACAAATATTAATTTAAATTTGTTTTCTCTAGTATAAAGGTGGTGCCAAATTGAGAAAGTCTGCCATATATACCAATATGAAAAGATTCGGTCAACACTTAATAAATGACTTTGTTTTGGTTACAAAGGATGGGAGTCGGCCCAAATAGGATATATTTTATTTTATATTTCATAAGGCAAAGGACTTGAGAGGAGCGGTTAGTATAGAAGCCATAGTGGGCCATTATTTACATTGAGAGAATTGTTCTACTCAGCTACTAGGCATGGAAGAGCATGTGCACTTTGTTTCTTAATTCTTAGTTCCCATCTCTTCACTCCAGCTGCATTACCCAGCCAGTGGTGGACTTAAGAGGAAAGCTTAACGAAAACAGGGTGGGAGAATTGTTAGCTGGATTGTGGCCACCATCCTCAACAAGAATTTTCCTTCCTGAGTCAAAGTTGAGAAAATCCAAGTAGTGAGAGTGCAAGGATTCATATTTCCTTTCAAGGCCTTGTACTTTGATGGAAGAGCAGAGAGAGAAGGTTCCTCCAAGCTTGCCACAACTTTGCTAGCACCTATACCATCTTCTTTCTATTGAGCAGAAATTGGCTTCATTGCACAATAGCATGCTTCCTATAGCAAATGCATTCTGTAAATATTATAGGTACCTTGTTTATTCAATTTAAGCTTGAATTTTTCAAGGTTTTGACTCAATGAATTTCTTCTGAATTTTATGGTTGGTCAAATTCGAATTCTAATGTTAATCAGCAGACCGCTTGAAATGACTTGATTTTTGAGAGAAATATGCCTAATGAGGTTCTAATCAATTAAGTTTTATACAGCATTAAATATAGACCATTTCTCTTAAAGCAGCTTAGTTTTGCATCATATCCCCTTCATCATCTTTGATGTATGTTTAACTTAAATTTGCTCAAGTTAATAGGTGTTAGAGCACATATTGTGATTTAGAAAACATGACTTCATATTGGGATGCTAGCCGGGTTTCTTTTGAAGTAACCTGAGTTACAGATGCTGATAACTCTTTTGAGTGGTCCTATAATGGACTCTTGATATGAAACAAAAAATATTTGGTCTTTTAAATGAAGCATTAATCAACAAGCAGTTAAGCCTTGAGAAAAGGAAAACGGGTGTTTTTTAACACAGATTATAATCTTCAGGCTGGATAAGCCCCTGAATAGACTATGGCATTCTTTCATTTTTATTTCTAGATCATCAATGCTGTTTATTGTCTTCTATATCTCAAATTTTGAATGTTCTACCTCCATTATTTCCTTACTGGAGTGTAGTGTGACTCCTTCTCCTGCATCCATGCCCTCCCTTCTTCTTACAATTAATGTAGTATCTCTGCAATTCTATTAATTAAACCATTTTTTTGGTGTAACTATTCTATTATGAATTGCATGTCTTGAAATTTACCATAGAACTTTCCTTTTATTGGAATCAGATTATTCTCCTTTGCAAGTTTTGACATAAATATTTCTATTGGCAAGGCTGCAGGTCTTCCTTGGACAGTGGCAAAAGGTTATGATACCTTCACACCAATAAGCAATGTTGTACGTTTATACTTTTTCCTTTTTCATTTGTTTCTCTCCATTTTACTGGACATTATTGAACTAAACTATATACCAGTACGAATTAATGGTTCAATATGTAGTTTAGTGTTAGTTAAAGAATATAGTGCCACTTATGCCATTGCTAGTGGAAACTTGTGTCTTTCTTTGTAGGTTTTACATTATAACATCTAATAAGACTTAAGAACGACAGTTGGAGAAAAATACTTAAGATCGAAGCAGATAAATAATACCTCATCTATATCAGGATATTTATTTTCATTTTGATTGTTGGAATGTATTTGCTAGAGAGAAAATCTTAAGTTAACAATAGAATAGTGACTGATGAAACTTCATTTATTTTTCGATGGAGATATGTCAAGCTCAAGCACAATGTTTTATGCTTGGATCTAATTTTGATCTGGACAAAATAATATATATTTATTTGTTGTGATTGTTGGAGAGGGTTTAAATCCAAAAAAATATTGATAACCAGTCTTGTAAACTTTCCTTTGTTGGTGTAATAATACATCATAAATACCAATATATGTATAAATTTAATATGGATCACTCTCTAAGCTAGATGTAGAACAACTTGGGCTAATTTTGTATCCTTATTTTTCTTCACATGAGCCTAAGATTAAGGGTCATGATCCATTCTTATCTATAAGTGATTAGTGGTCACAATCATTTCCTATTGATCTGTGGGAGCGATGAATTGGCCTAATGATGTAGTTAATTTGTTAGTGAGAGGATACCATGCCTCGAAGGAGAATCGAGAGAAATAATAATAAATTTTAGGATGAGAACAACGATCCACCTATTGGCAATGTTGAGAATGGGTAAACATGAAAATAATCATGAAAATGTTTAATAAGCAAAAGGATCCAGTGACTGCCATGAAGGTAATCCCCATTGGAAGAATGGCTTCTATATAACAGCTTTTGCATGAATTGAGGACTTAACAAAATAATAATGAGGAAGTGCAAGTGAATCAAGAATTACTTGATGAGCACATGGTTATGTCGAGAGGGGGGGGGGGAGCGTAGGGGGTGAATTAGTATAACAATATTCTTTTACATTTTAAAACTTATTTAATCACTTTATGATTTAATCAAAATTAGCACATATGTATAATCAAATAATAGCAACACAATAACAACACAATTTACGTGGAAAGCCTTCGCGGGAGAAAACCATAGCAAAAATTTATTAATCTTCTTTCTACGAGTTTTGTATGTACCAACCTACTAGAGGCAACCACCCCTTAAGAAACTCCAATTTCTCCAATTTGTAGGAACCAACCTACTAGAGGCATCAACCCCTATAATATGAGGCACCAACCTCAATATAGATAATTTTTTTCTCCAATCTGCTATAATGCTGATCACAAATCTTCTCCCACAAATCTGATCCAATCTCTTTCAGATGTGCATATACCTCTTTCAAATCTGCATATACCTCTGCATGTATCTCCTTTAAATTTGCATATACTTCTCTTTACCAATCTACCATAAACTCTTCTTATAATTCTGTCATAAATTCCTCTTACAAATCTGCCTTTGAATAATCTTCTATATTCTCTTCATACACTCTTCTTGTGTTTGTATGATATATCCTTTTGGCTCTACACACTTGCTTTCTTATTCACTCCTCACCTATCTCTCACTTTTCACACACCCACTCACCTTCCTCTCTAATTACAATCATTATTTATATCTTCATATCTAAATGAGGTGTTGCATCTTTTCAAATAGTGATATCCCTTTGAATGGACATGTCTCTTTCCTTATTCCATCACTCCCTTTGAAAACTTTAATTATTACCTTTAAATATCTTTTAATTGCTGCTTTATATTCTAGTCGTATTTCTAGACACTAATCGCTGCCTTCTTTGTGAATCATTGTTACTTTGTAATGCAGCACTCCTTTATTAATATAAAGTCTACCTTTACTTAGAATGAATCGTTGCTTTGTTAGTTAATGAAATCACTGCCTCTTTAATCGCTGCATTTTAGTATTTATTAATTGCTTTAACTAATCGCTGTTGTCTTTTTATTTTTCATTGCTGCCTTGTATTCATTAATATTAATTGCTGCTTATTCAAATAGTAATTGCTGTCTTCTTTTGTCTTTTTCTTAATTTTGTCTTATGTGACTTTGTCTTTTCCTTATGAAATTAATTAATGCTTTAAACATATTGCTGCTTTTGTAAGGTAATGATTAAATTTGTCTTTCCTTAAAATCCATCGCACCCTTCATTAATTAATTGCTGTTCTCAATAAGATATGACAATTTTAGTCAAAACTTATTCTTCTTACTTGAACGCCATTATACCTCTCTATATATAAGTCTCTATGAATTCACCAAATAACTCATCTTTTATTGATGCCATGGAGTCGCCCATGAATAGTGATATAGTGGCCTTTGGCCATAATGATTTTCCTCTTTCTTTAACATCAACGAATTATGCTTTGACATCAATGACAACAATCAACAATCTCGACTTAACGCCTTTGACATCAATGACAATATTTCCAACATTACCTTATGAAGCACCCAAAGAGGAATTGACTCCTGAATTTGAATTTGCTTCCCACAATTCAAGCAGGAATATATCTAGACATAATGTAACCAAAGCAGATAAAGTGGCTCAAGAATTTTCAAGGATTTGACAAAGGTAGCACCTCTGAAATATGATGGTACTAAACTAAGGGATGGAACCAAGGCTTGGATTTTAGAAATTGAGAAGTATTTTGATCTCAACGATTATTCAGAGATTGTTAAGGTGATGTGGGGAGCAAACTAGCTCAAAGGAGAAGTTGTGTCGTAGTGGAAAAACCAGAAGGGAGAACTTGGCCTCTCTAAAGAGCAGATAACATGGCAATTATTTTTATCCTTATTCAGAAGATGATGGTTACCGTAGCTATATTATGACGAGAAAATGACTTAATTCCACAATTTGAAACAAGATCTTTGCCAATCAGAAAGTATTGGGAGAAGTTTACTAGGCTTCTCAAATATGCATCATTATACCAATAGGATGAGTGATTCTGAATAAAGTAGTTTATTGGACTTAACACCCTGATTGAAATAGAGGTGGATTTGCATGGGCTTGATAGAGTGGACCAAGTGTTAGAAAAATAATTTTAACAAGAAAGAAAGATTCAAGTGTTGGCAATTGCACGTGCCAATCATAATGAAAAATTTAGTTCTTCTTTAAATTTCTAGGCACCTCCTTCCAAGGAATTGCTCAATAATTTCAGAAGCAACAACTCCAATCTTAATAGATACAATGAACTTCTGGTTAGAAGATCATGGAATGATAACAAATAAGGCTCTTTGGGCAAAGGCAATAATAATAGAAATGGGAATGAAGGTTATAGTATTACAAGTGGGAATTAGATTATAAGTTATGAATGTAGAAGATCACATTATGCACGTGTGCCCAAACAGACAAGGATAGTATCAGAATGAACCAACCTCTACTCAACCTACCTCACAACACCAGATTCATGCTATTGTGGAGAATCAACACACTCAAATTATGTTGGATGAACATTCAGCCGGTGTTTTGATTGATACAAGTTCTACATAGTGCTTTATTTCAGCTAATTTTGTATCTAAGATAGCTATTCAAGCTAAGCACAACATCTTGGAGTGTCCAATATGGGAATAGAGCATCCAAGTTAGTGGATAGATGCCCAACTGGAGAAAGGTTTCAATTACCTGAATTCGAGACTAAAACTGATCTTTATGTTGCAGCCTTTGGATTTTATAATATCAGAATTGGGATGAACTGGCTTTAGGGAGAAAAAGGCTAATGTTGATTGTTATACTAAATCTATGGAATGTTTGGATGATTTGGGAAAAAAAATGATACTTAAAGGAGTGTATTGGCCTCTAGCTTTCAGAAAATTCTTAGCAATGCAATAGAAGAAGGCAAAAAGAGAGGGTGAACAACTTTATGCTATTTTGATAACTAATGAAGTAGGACCTTTGAAAATTCTCCATGTTTCCTGAAGAACTTTTGGGCCCTCTCCCACAAATTAAAATTTGATTTCACTATTGAAGTTCTTGTTGGAAAAGGTTGTCATTGATGTCAAAGGTGTTAGTCAGTTTTGTCATTATTGTCAGGGTATTCGGTAGGAGGTTGTCTGGAATGTTTTTTGTGCATTTGGGTTCCGGGAAGTAACAGGTTGCAATATCAGTTGGAATATGATTGTAATATCATCTTATATCTCTTCTTGTTGGTGGAAATGATCCAAAAGCATGATCCAGAATGATCAAGAAAGTTTGTATGTTTACATTGGCAGGTTGATATGATCCTTATTACTTCTCAGTTGTGTGTTATGGCTTGTGGTTTGAATGGATAGTATGTCTACACATGTTTTATCATGATCCGGAGATTTCAGAGTTGGTGTGTAGAGGAAAGTATGTTTTGAAGTGACAAAAGGGTCACTGTGCAAGGTTATCAGGTGGGTCGTTGTTTTGGATTGTTCGATAGTGGTTTATTGCATGTGCTCATCAGAGGTAG
This sequence comes from Sequoiadendron giganteum, assembly GCA_007115665.2. NCBI lineage: Eukaryota > Viridiplantae > Streptophyta > Pinopsida > Cupressales > Cupressaceae > Sequoiadendron > Sequoiadendron giganteum. The sequence goes on from CM021103.1 coordinate 259,034,450, forward strand.
CATGTGGATGACCATTGGGACTAGATAGGTCCTCATTGGGAAACGCTAGGCGTGTTTCTTCTTGTGGTGTAGTGGGTGGGCTATTGGACTTGGCCTATTACACGTTTGATTAAGGGTTATGCTGTGGCCGACTTGTAGATGCAATAATCTTTATTGTAGGCTGACATATGAAAATAATTGTAATTGTAATGCATATATATAGTTGTCTAGGATTTGTCCTAATGTGGTGTGATGTGGGAATGCTATGTAACAAAAAGCTTCAATGCGAATATCAGTGTGATGTAATGTGAGTTGCATTCCAATTAGTGTGCACCATTATCAGGTCATATGCACTATGTGGAAAATTTCTAATGTTGTTAAGATCAGAAGAGAGCTGAATATTCAACCTTGAAGGTCAACAATTCCTATTCTGTATTCCGGTGAAATTGGTGTCTCACCAACTGAGTTGGTGCTCAAATTTTGGTTTAGGGGGTTGATGTCTCCTAAAGGTTGGTTCCTGCAAATGCAATTGGGGATTGGTGTCTTTGGTAGGTGGGTGCCCACTTCATATTGTAAATTCCTTATTATATTCTTGCTTTGTGAAGCTGGATTTGGGCAATAGATCCAAACAACTTTTCTCACCATGGTTTTTCCCATCTTGGGTTTCCATGTATATTTGGTGTTCATGGTGTGGATACGTATGTTCTTTTTGTTTCTTAAGTTGATGTCTCCTAAAGGTTGGTTCCTGCAAATGCAATTGGGGATTGGTGTCTTTGGTAGGTTGGTGCCCACTTCATATTGTAAATTCCTTATTATATTCCTGCTTTGTGAAGTTGGATTTGGGTAGTAGATCCAAGCAACTTTTCTCACCATGGTTTTTCCCATCTTGGGTTTCCATGTATATTTGGTGTTCATTTTGTGGATACGTATGTTCTTTTTGTTTCTTAATTGTTGCATCACTAAGAAGATTTGTTAAGAGCTTGTTATCCTCGAATTCAACGCACTCAATTCAAGGGATAACCCCTACGAAACTTGTCTATTTTGTAGCCCACGTACTCTAAGCACATAAAACAAGGAAAATTACATTGGTCCTCGTGCGTGGTCAGCCATCCTCAAAAATTCATTCTGAGCATTAACCTTTGTTAGTTCATCGAAATTCGCATTTTAAACCAAGTTGTGAAAATTCAGTTTTGGGAGTTAGAAAATTTTTTGCACATGTAGGAGCGCTGATTTTTAGCGCTTTTACGTATTACATGTAGGAGCTTTGTTTTTCACCGCTCTTACATATTTCATGCAGAAGCTCTGTTTTTTATAGCTCTTACATATTACATGTAGGAGCTCTAAGTTTTAGCGCTCTTGCATATTTCATGCCTTAGTCATATTTTGGCACATGTAGAGCGGGGTTTTTTAGCGCTTCTACATCTAAAATCTCAAGTCACATGTAGGAGCTTTGTTTTTCACCGCTCTTACATATGACATGTAAAAGCTCAGTTTTTCAGCGCTCTTACACTCAAGTGTCCTTCCCACATGCAGAAGCACTGATTTTCACTGCTTTTACATATGATATGTAAGAGCGTTGTTTTTTACCGCTTTTACATGAAATTACCCAAGTCCTCCAAAATGTAGAAGTGTTGTTCTTTATCGCTTTTACATGAGATATATTGAAGTGCTATTTTTTAGCGCTTTTACACAAAATACAATTTCCTTCCAAAACATGCCAGAGCGTTGTTTTTCAGTGCTTGTGCATCAAATGCAGATCCTCCACGATTTCACAAAAAACAAATTTTCACTGACGTTCAAAAATCACCCAAAAATGCATTCCGAGCTCCGTTCTCCACCGTCATCACATTCAAGCTTCCAAAACCCATGAAATGCTTAAATTTACATCCAATATGCAATGTCTTGAAAATTTGAGTAATTACATCTAAAGTGCAATACCCCATGCTAAAACCTCAGTTTTTCCTACCTTTGCATTAGAATTGTTAAAGCCTACTCTTGCATACATTCTGATCTCTTGTGCCCAGATTCTGGAGCATTTTTGATCAAGTTCTTGCCTATCACCAAGCGAGAAGGCTTTGAAGTACAACCATAAAGTTCTTCCCATGTTTTAGTTTTTCAAAGAAGTGTTCATCAATGGTTCAAGAAGAATTTGAAGATGAAGATTTCTCAATAGCTTCAATGAACAAAATGATGGATTTCCAACTTATTCTAGATTTGAAAGGCACTGTAAAGCCTTCAATCTCATCGAAGGAGTTAATCTCAAGAATCCTCGTCATCTCCAAAGTACACTCCAATGCAAGATACAATGAAGAAATACGAAGACTTCTGCGCCGAATGCAAAGAACCATAAAGACTTCTTGTATCTCTAGTGTTAGATAGTTTATATGCTTTCTTCTATGCATTTTGTAAATAGGCTTCAACATTTTACATGTCATTTCGACAAATGTAATCACATGTAAACAAATATGTTTTCCTATAATTATGGACAACAATTTTGAATAAGTCAACTAGTTAGGTAGGATTTTCCTAGATTCGCTCTTCTGATTTTCCTAAATTTGCTCTCCTCTCCCATCTATAAATAGGAGAGGATTCTATTGAAATTGTTATCTTTTTATCTTTTGCAACGAAGTGCTTCCCATTTGTGAAGCAAACATGAAACTTTGTGTTCATCTTTGTGAATCTGAATTTGATCAATAAAGAAGTGAATTTGCATACCAAACTTAGTGTTGGGAACAATCATCTTATGGTTTGATCGAATTGGTAGTGATTGGTGATTAGTGATTGATGAGATTGTAAAGCCTTCAATCTCATCGGAGGAGTTAATCTCAAGAATCCTCGTCATCTCCAAAGTACACTCCAATGCAAGATACAATGAAGAAATATGAAGACTTCCGCGCCGAATGCAAGGAACCATAAAGACTTATTGTATCTCTAGTGTTAGATAGTTTATATGATTTCTTCTATGCATTTTGTAAATAGGCTTCAACATTTTACATGTCATTTTGACAAATGTAATCGCATGTAAACAAATATGTTTTCCTATAATTATGGACAACAATTTTGAATAAGTCAACTAGTTAGGTAGGATTTTCCTAGATTTGCTCTTATGATTTTCCTAAATTTGCTCTCCTCTCCCATCTATAAATAGGAGAGGATTCTATTGTAATTGTTATCTTTTTATCTTTTGCAATGAAGTGCTTCCCATTTGTGAAGCAAACATGAAACTTTGTGTTCATCTTTGTGAATCTGAATTTGATCAATAAAGAAGTGAATTTGCATACGAAACTTTGTGTTGGGAACAATCATCTTATGGTTTGATCAAATTGGTAGTGATTAGTAACTGAGATCTGAAGGGCTTTGAGTAAATTTGTGTAAACTTTGACTTACACTCTTTACTTGAATTCGTGATATTGATTTAATACTATTGGTGAATTCTCTACAAGCCTTTGTGCTTGTATTTATTCATGCTGTTCGCGGAATTGTTGTGAAGTATCTAGAAGACTTTGTGCTTCTGATACAACACTGGTTACATATCTTAAAGGATTCATTGGTGAAAGCTACGAAATGACTTTGTGCCTTCGTGAGTTTTTCTTGTTTTATAATTTATCGTTATCATGCTGGTATTCCTAGGATTTGCTTTGACAAGATAAGAATATCGGAATTACTGCTTTGTTTCTAGTTTGAAGTTATATTGAATCAGGAACTCAAAACCGTGAAGCATTGTAAAACATATTCTCTGAAAAAAGAGAGAATTATGGATGACACACCCCCATCTCTTAATCGTAGTGTACATCATTGTGAATACTTAATTAGTTTTACTTAGTTTTATTAAGCAGCAAGAAGGACGCCTCCCCTTTTTGACAGGAGAGATTGTATCTAACACAGCTGTGGCTGAAAGCAAGTTTTGTAATTTGTTAAAGGGATTACGTAATTTTCACCCAACAGAGCTGAACTGATATTTTAAGGTTCATGTTTGAAGTTTAAATTTACTTAAAATTGGGATATACTGATTCACCCCCCTCTTCTCAGTATATTGTGTGCTCTTCACTTCCTAGTATGTAACCCATTTCACCATAGTGTAGGAATGTTGTCGAACTCTTTGGGTTAAAGGTACAATTATAGTAGCTAATGGAGAAAGGATTGATTAAACCTAGTGTCTCACCATGCAGAGCACTATTGATTTTTGGCAAGGATGGGACACTTTGGCTATGCATTGATTATAGGATGTTTTCCAAACTACAAAAATTAATGGGTTGAGACGATTTTTGGTGAAAATAAATAGATTGAAAAGACAAAACAACACATGACCTTAAAATAGATGTAGTTTGCTTATGAGAAAAAGAAGTTACATCAAAAGATGCCAACCCATGTGCAAAATAAAAAGATTCTGAGGGAACAATTATGTACTTTGTTCCATGGTGTGTCTGGGATGGTGATGGGAAGAAACATGGGTACATGTTTTGAGGATAGTAGGGGATGGGGAGCCCTTTATTGGGGAATGGCAATAAAAAAAATAGGGAAATTTTAAAAATACAAGAAATTTCAATTATTCTTTGGATAAGGCATTCACCATATTCATCATATGAGTACATTACATAATATTATAGTATATGTTATCAGGTTCTCCTATTTTGCTTCCTCTGCCTACTTTGGGAGTGTTTGGGAGTGGGAGCTTGCTGGGGAGTGCCCAGGGACCCTGGGTTCCCTGGGCGCTCCCGTGAGTGCTGGGTACCAAAAGAACATTGAAAAACATAATTTTTTTGGCATAAAGTGCTTTTTAGACCTAAAAACGCTTCTAAAGCCTCATTCAACACCCCATTTCTCATTTCATTGCTCTATTCAAACACATTTGGTTTTTCATTTTTTCATTTTGAATGTTGCTGTTTTTTCAAAGGAGATCGATCAAAGTGCAAAAGGAATCGAGGATAGCTTGCATAAAGGAGATCTAATCACCTAAGGTATTCATTTTAACTCATTCTTTCAAGTTTTTGATGATCTTTTTCAAGTTTTTTTTAATTTTTTTTTTATAGAAAAGAAGAAACAAGATTTGCTATTTGTTTCAATGGTTTTTGGTGTTCATTTTGTTTCAATATTTCTTATAACAGCAAAATCAAATTGCAAACTACTTGAAATGGTTACAAGTTCAAGTTCAAGTTCAATGTGTGTTCATGCAAACAAAAAATATAAAATTGATCAAGCATCTCCTTTATGGAATCATTTTACGATGCTTGAACAACTTCCAAGAGGTGGGGCATTCATTTGGGATTGTGGTTAGTGTGAAGGCCAATTTAAGAGTTTGTATAGTCGAGTGAAAGCTCACTTATGTGCACAAAGTGGGAAAGGGATTAGAATATGTGGAGGGCGAAATAAGAAGGGGTTTCCAAAGGAAAAAAATATGGCATTCATCAGAGAACAAGAAGAAGCTGATGCTATGTGTGAAAGAGTAAAATTAAGAAGTCATCTTTTAGCAAAGAGAACAACAATGACTTTACCTATAGATTCAGTAATGGCCTCTCAACATCCTTTCTTGGAGACACCCTCTATCCAAGTAGAAGATCCCACTCCTCCCCACAAAAGAGGCCCATTGGATAAGGCATTTCAAATTGAAGCAAGAGACATTGTAGAGGAAAAAAATGCACATTGCATTTATGCCAATGGTCTTCCTTTCAACTTGGTGAGATCACCATATTGGTGTGATAGGGTGGCGGCAATCAATAGTGCACCTTCTGGTTTCAAAATTATTGGGTATGAAAAGGTGTGCACCACCTTATTAGGAAAAGAAAAAAATAATGTAGAGACATCACTCAAACCAATTAGGGATGCTTGGATTGAAACAAGAATGTTTATTGTTTTCGATGGATGGAAAGATTGCAAAAATTGACCTTTGATAAATGTTATTACAATATCCCCTAAAAGGACAATGTTTTTGAAGGCAGTTGATTTTGAAGGGCAAATCAAGGATGCATAATTCATTTCAAATATCCTCACTGAGTCCATAGAGATGGTGCGTCCTCAAAATGTTGTTCAAGTCATTACAAACAACGCGAAAAATTGTAGGGCTGCAGGTATTTTGGTTAAGGAAAGGTATGAACACATTTTTTGGACACCATGCACCATACACTCCCTTAACTTGGTGATGCAAGCAATTGGCACTCAAATAGAGTGGGTGAAGGATATATACCAAGAGGGTGAGGAGATCCAAATGTTTGCGACAAATCACCATATGTCACAAAGTATCTTCAAGACTTTCTCGAAATTGGAATTGTTGAAGGTAAATTTAATTTAATTATTTAATTTTATTTATCGTTTATGCCATGTATACTTATATAATATATTTTTATATTTTAATGTGTTATTAACTTATGTTTTACATGATCCTAGGTTGCTGAGACCTGATTTGCATCACACACAATTGTTTTGAGACGACTTGTGAAGGTGCGAGAGGCATTGGGTGCCATGGTTATTAGCAACCATTTTTAATGATAGATTTGCCAAAGTAATGGAGATCATTAATGTAAGTTTTCAAACTTCAATTGATGATTTATATTTTTATTTTCTAATATTACAACTTGCTGATTTTGTTAAATTTTTTATATTTTAGGTGTCAAAACCATTGGTTAGAGTTCTACAATTGGTGGATGGGGATCAAAACCCTATGGGGTATCTATATGAGCCTGAGGCCATGGATAAGGCCAAAGAGGCAATTGAGCATTTGTATGGGTCAAACAAGACCAAATATGAACCCATATGGCTCATAATTGATCGGAGGTGGAACCGACAACTCCACCAACATATTCATGTTGTTGCCTACTATTTGAACCCCAAGTTTTATTTCTCTCCTGATTTCAAAGCAAATGTAGAAGTTCTTGTTGGCTTCAACATATTTATTGAGAGATTGGTTGATGATGATGACCTTCATAATCTCATACTTGATGAGTTATAGAGCTATAAGAAGGCCAAAGGGGTATTGTTTTCTTCCAATTTTTGCATTTGTAGGAGAGACACTCTACAACCATGTAACAAATTCATATGTTTAATATTATTTTACAATTTATTTTAATTTTTAAGTTTATTAAAATCCTTACTAAGTTATAAATGGCAATTGTTATCCTTTGCATATTTGTGGTGGGAAGATTATGGTTGCCACAATGCCTAATCTTCAAAAGCTTGCCATTCACATTTTATCTCAGCCTTGTAGTGCTTCTAGTTGTGAGCGCAATTGGAGTGCCTTTGAGGCCATTCGCACAAAGAAGTGCAATACGTTGACTCAAAAGCGCCTGAATGACCTTGTCGACGTGTGGTACAACCTTTGGTTACATGAGAAGAAGGCACAAGGAAAGGCTTCACATGGAGCACTTGACCTTGATGACATTGATCTATTCTCAAATTGGATCGCTGAGCTTGATGAGGTCGATGTGGAACCATGGTTAAATGGTGATGAGTTAGCTGATTTGGAGAGGTAGGCAGCTGAATGGGAAGCAAAAGTGGCAGCATATGAGGAGGTAGAAGGTGAGGTTGGTCAACCAACAGAGGCAATTTTCTCACATACATAGCTTGATCCTATCACTATGGATGAGGCACCTATTGAGGCACCTGTTGAGGCTCCTATTGAGGATATCGCACCTATACCATCTACTTCAGCAACACCCACACAACGGCAACAAAAGCTTTTGAGTTTTAGTTGTAGAAGAAATTTATGATATACAATTTTCATTGATAGCGAAACTTGAAGTTAATATGTATTCAAAAATTGAACTTGTTTTTTGCTCTATGATATGTATTAAACTCTAATTTTGATTTATATATGATGGAAATCAGTAATATGCTCTACATATTTGGTATATATGTGTGTTTTTGAAGAATATTTTAAAAATTTATGTATTTTCAAATGTTCGATCAATTTGCTGAGTTATTACCGAGTTTTTCCCAAGTCCCGAGTTTTTAAATTTTTTGGGCCTGCCGAGTTATTGCTGAGTTCGAGTTTTTCAACTATGGTTACATGTAGTCCTTATACCATATTGCTGGGTCATCTTTTAGGACAAATTTGAATTCTTTGATCTAATTTTCATTTCAATTTATGTTTATTTGCTTAGTGACCATTCTGTTTTGCTTGTCTATAGTATAATCTATCTTTGGTTGCTTAATCATCTCTATTTTGATAATTTTGCATCTTTCCTTTGTGAAGTTGTTCATGGTTGGTTTAGTTTTTGTTTCTTTGCTAAAATGACCAGCCTGGCACCATATGAGACTATACATGATAGTAGAAGAATCTCATTATAGGTAGCATATTACAAAACCTACTTTACAAAATCATATAGTCAGATTGCCTTATTTTAATAATTAATATTCATTGTATCCTTTGTTGTGGAGGGAAGAATTGTTTCAATCTAGTTATAATAATAAAGTTGTATTATTTCTTTCAAACGGTAGTAATATATCATGTTAATCTCCAACAGATTGTTTGCAATTCTTACTTTATAGGTTAGAATCGTAATCTTTTCATGATTCATCGAGTTTTCTTTGTTGAAACCATGGACTGATTTGTGCAAAATAATATTTTTTGGCAAAATGATATGCATGTAATTGATATATCTATATATGTAGGAGCTAGAAGTGGAGTGACAATAAGATTGTCTCAAATTTATCACGATCCATCCATTGGAACTCTTATTACATAAGTCTCATCACCATTTCCATCTGTTAAATATAATGACAAAAGAATTACCTAATCAATATTGAATGTTGCACTAAAAAAATACAATTATCTTGTGTTTGTGCATGTCAATGAGAGAATGTAGAGACGTATTGGTAAAAGGTTCTATATGCAGTCTATTTAGAACCAATTTTTAAGATTTTAAAATGGCTTATCTTTTTCTCTTGAAAGTGATGTCCTTGCCACAATTTTGTCAATGTAATGTCAATGATGGATTCTATGATAGAAAATTGATGTTTTCTAGACTAGATATCATGTTCCCTATATGTTACAGGTTCTTAGATTATTCTTTGGGCTTTTGTTAGATATCCAAATCCACAGTTTCAAATCCAGATGACCTAGAGCTATGGTTAAAGGTGAGGATTTCTATTGCTCTTCCTCTCACATGTTACACTTAAATAAAATATTGAAATGTCAAAATATGGAGCTGATTCTAATGCAGTTTATCTTGCTTATTTATAGATGATACAATCAGATAACAAAATTACTTATTATGACTGAGATATTAACTTCTTTTCAGGTGGACGATCAAATTAAACAAAAAGGGTCAACCAAAGACATGATATTCAAAATCCCATATCTCATAAGTCACATAAGCTCAATAATGACTCTTTTTGAAGGAGATGTTATCTTGACTGGTATGTTACTACAATATGACCTTCATTTTACCCGAAATGATTACTGTACTATGCCTTGGCATCTTTCATATAAATGTCTAAAATCACATCATGTTGGCTTACAATCGGTAACTGAGTTCTCTCAATAACACGCTGGCATGTTTTAAATGAGGTTTTACTATGGTTGAGAAAGACCATGCGCTCCAATGTTCCTATATAGTCATATTAGATGTTACTCTTTATTGCTTCACATATTTGGCTCAGTGATAACCCAATGTGCTCTCTAGATGTATTGCATGTGTCTTAACTTTTCAAGTACAATCACTTCTTTTTGGTTACCATGGACATTAATAGTTTATTTTTCTTCTTTTCCTACTAGGGACTGAATGCCTGCCCAAGAATAAAACAGAAATCAAGCACAATGCTAATGTACATATCAAAAATGGGTTTTTCAATGATCCAGTGCAAGAGGTTTCACCATTAGTGAGATGGGATTTCTTTGATCCTAGCAAACAAAGCTAAACAAACTTGTGTCCAAGAAAGAAAATGAATCTTCAATGTGATTGGTAACAATAAATATGCTGTCTAAATTCAAAGGTAGTTCATATAGCATTTTTAACCCAAATAAAAATAAATATTGCATAGGAACCTCCAATAAATACTTTATTGCTCCTTAATTTATGAAGGCTTCATCTTGAGGGGCATTGTTTCATCATTTTTGGATTGCTGTAAAAATTCATTGTCAGGACTAGTTTCTCAACCCCCTTGAAACATTGAAAACAAAGTATTTGATATAATTTAATGTTAGACATAATGTTAAGAGTATTGATGATAAGCTAAGTTACTGGTTCGGGTTCGGGGACGAGAACCCGGTATGTGGGTACGTGAAATTTTTTTTTAGGGGTTTGGGTACGTATGGGTACGTGTGTATATATATATATATGTATTATATATACAAAAAAATAAGAGAAATATATAGAATTGTAAAACTAAATCATTTCATAGTATGATACAGTGATACTTAATCATTGATCAATGCCAAATGCCAATTGATAGTTGTATTTGATTGATTTGAAAGCAAATTGAGTACAAAATGGCATCCTCATGTGGAATGCGCTGATGTTGATATTCTTAAACAAAATGAAAATCAATTAAATTCATTGGGAGTTTGAGGGCAATGTCTCCAATGGGGTCGAGGGGTAGTGCCCCTTGTGGGGGTCTAGGGGCAATGCCCCCAATGGGGTTGAGGGGCAGCGCCCCTCGTGGGGGTCTGGGGGCAACGCCCCCAGCGGGGTTGAGGGGCAGCGCCCCTCGCGGGGTTCGGGGGCAGCGGCCCTGGCGTGCTCCCTGTCGCGGTACAGGGCGGGGTCGAGGGGCAGCGCCCCCGCCGCTAGCACCAATTTAAGGCTTCTAAAACCATACAAAACTCCATGGCGCACCTCATTTTCACGATTTTTTGAGTGGCAAAACATAATGCTGACAAAGCCCAATTTAGGACCTTCAAAACCACACAAACTGCAAAAAATAAGAGGTAAAAAATTGTATTTTATTTAAGTTTGGGCCCACTTTTTAAGTGTTGGGCCGTGGGTTCTTCCAGGTACACCTGGGTACGTGGCTGATACTCCTGGGTTCAAGAACCATTTGGCTGGGTTCGCCCTGGATACGCACAGGGTGCGCACCCAGCCCTGTGGGTTCGCCCGGGTGCGCGCTTGCATGCACCCGGGAGAACCCACAGGGCTGGGCGCGCACCCTGTGCATACCCAAGGCGTACCCACAGGCGAACCTGTACTAGGTGCGTACCCGGACCGGGTTCGAGGCCTGTAGGTGCGTACCCGGTAACTTAGATGATAAGTGATGTAATAACATCATTTAGTTATGCCTAAAAGGTAACTTGTAACTACCACACAAATTATTCACTTGATAATAAATACAAGCCGCACTAATTGAAGTAGATTACATCCAAATCTCCCAAACTCTTTATGTTCGTTCATCCAAAATTTGGTATTAGAGTGAGTGTGCCCTAGGAAGGGCATGTTGTTCAAAGTGAGGAAGTGCTACGAAGGGTATGCTGATTTAGAGCATGAAAGGCCCTTGGAGAAGGTACACTAAATCATTTGATACCATGGTGTCAACTTTTGACAAATTCTTCTCCTTCCAAATGGATCAGATCAGGAAATCCTCTCCTTCCAAATTTTCATGTCCCCTTTTCCAAATCAATTTATTTGTGAGACCCGTAGCATATTCTTTTCCCATAGGCTAAGGGATAAAGTTAGGGGAATAGATTAAGAATAATATTTTTTTAAGTGGTCCAGTGATTTTATTTTATAATTTTATAAAGAGATGACTTAAGTATTATTATTTTCTCTAAATTGAGTCGAAATGAAATGTTTAATCTAAAAATGTTTTTGAACACCTTTGGAGTTGATTTTGAGCAGGAAAAGATAATTTTGAAAAAAAGGAAAGAAGAATATAAAAGAAGAGTTGGGAAGGGAAAAATGTATCCTTTGTTATTGCTATCAAACCCTCTTTAGAGCTTGAGCATTTTGTTCATCTCCACACTTAAGGATGAAAACCCTTTGGTGTAGAAATTTGGAGGACAAAAACCCCTTTAGTTTCAGTTGAGGTGGTTCCATTCAAGAGCCACAAATGTGCTGAAAGTTTGCAGTATTCCGGTTTCAGTTGTGGTTGAGAGTTAGAGTGAGTTGAAGATTTTATTTTAATATTCATATCAATTCAGAGTGATTTTTCAGATTATTATATATTTCTGTTCTAATTCCTATACAGCCGTACAACTTGTTATTATATTGTTGTCTGTTTCTAAACTAGAGGTGTTTGAACCATTTTTTTGGAAATGTTAATGCCAAAAGTCAAGCCATACATCTTCATGGCTTAGTAATACAAGAGGGGTGGTGATTCATGGTCATATTTTATCCAGTTTTTGGGTCACCATACATGTGAAAGGGGCTGCAATAATTTTATACAAGCATTTAACTTGTATGTGGGAGCTGTCGTACCATTGCAATTTTTAAACTTAAGTTGCAGCTGCTGCACCAATGAGATTAAAAGGAAATCACACCATTTTATGGAGTAATTGTTTGCCATTGTCTTTTCTTCTTGGGTGGCCACATGCCGAACTCAAGCTGCGTACTCCTGGAAAATATTGTTAGTGGATTTTCATATCTGATTTTTTAATATCATTTGTTATTCAGGGAATTTCTAGAAGTTACTAGAAAAAAGGAAAAAACTATTTGTTATCAGTTTTGTGGGTTATTGTATTTATTTCGGTTTGTTGTTAGTATCATATGTTGTTATTTTCATATTTGGTTGTTTTTTCAATATTGCAAAAATTAAAAAGAAAAAAAGAAAATGATAAACAAGCGTAGAGGGATTTATTACACAAATGGATGGGGAGGTTGACAATATGGTATCAAATGGGAATGCTAATGCTAGTACTTACAATAATAGCAGTAATATACAAGGAGCCCTAGAAGGTAGCTTTCAAAAAGGTGAGGGAAGTATTCAAATGAGTGGCATGCAAAACTAGAAGCATGCTTCTCTAGTGATGCCAAATAGCTCATTAGTAGCATAGAATGGAGGGACATTATATAGGGATGGGTTGGTTAAGGAGTCAAGAGATAGTGTGACAACTACTGCTGGCCTACCCAAGGAATAGTTGGGGTTGGTCTAGATGTTTTAGTTGCATCTGACCAAAATTGTGATGAATTGATGCAAAATCTTATTACTGTGGTAGAAGCAATGAAGTAAAAATTGAGAAAATCCCAATAAATTGGCACTCCTGGGGTGTGACAATCTAATTGGGCACAAATTTCTGATTTTTTTACTGATTGAGATGCATTTTTTGAGGTATGATAGAATTGTGAAGAATTCATCTACCCATAACCTTGAAAATGTGTTTTTTATTATTTTGATTTCGACCCTCATTTTTACACACAAAATTTGATTTTTCAAGAGTAGATTTGGAAGTTGTTTGAGAGTTTGATGAAGAAAAATCACATAGGATTAGATCCAATCAATTAGGGTCTTTATTGGCTTCATAATTTGCATCCGTGGAACTAGGTGATGCACTTTCTTTTATTTTCTTTAAATGTATATTCTAACCATAACGACTAACCCTAAACTAGTATTTTGAGTTTAGGGTTAACCGTTATGTTTTTTTTTTAAATTCTAGTATGCCCTAACCCTAAACAACACTTTTATGGTTGAGGGTTAGGTTTTGGATATTTTAATTTTTTGTATGTACTAACCCAAACTTTGAACCCTAATGTTTCGGAGTTCACGATTAGGATCACTGTTTTTAAAAATTTCAGAACATTAACCCTAAACCCTATTTTTATAAGGTTTAGATTAGGGTTAGGGTTTTTTATTTTCTAGTTTTCTAGTATGTAACTACCAACCCTAATCCTAAACAACCCTAAATTTTAATGTTTTATGGTTAGGATAAGAATTTTTTAAATTTCAAGTATGCAAGTAATAATCCTAAGCCCAAACCCTTAATTTTTAGGTTTAGGTATTTTAATTCTTTTTAGTGTGATTACTAATCCTTACTCAAACCCTAATGTTTTAGGGTTTATTATTAGGATTAGAATTTTTTAATTTTTTAATAGGTACTAAGGATAGGTTAGTGTTAGGGAATTTTTTTTGTTTGTACTATGTTTTAACCCTAATTTTAATGGCTTCAGGTCATCATGCCATGAGAAAGGAACTTTGCATGGAGTTATGGCACAATCATTCCTAACTCAAGCAAATTCAAATACAATTTTCTTGAATTCTATTAAGGCATTTATCACTTCAAATGGCATTTGCTAAAGGGGATAGGGCATGATGTTAAGCCTTGCAAGCAGTGTCATGTAGATGTCATGCATCTAGGTTTCTTAGCCCTTACATCCTATGTCTAGACTAAGACAAAGAAAGTGATTATAGTAGTTGGATCAACATCTTCTAAGGCTAGAGCCGATCGTTTAGATGAGGCTAAGCCATCACAACACCCATGTCATATTCATCTACACATTGTACGTCAAAGAGACTTAACATAGGGGTTGGAAATATTATGCTTTCTTTGTGCCTCATATTACACCAAGTGTTGAATGAACTTGTAGTGGCAAAAGACAATTCATGAGTAGGTTAAAAAGATCATTGATATTTTTGGTACTATTTTAGCCTATCATTAAATGTTGCTAGGTCTTAATACAAGAATGGGAATGGCATTGTAGTTGTGGTTCTTGGGTTCAAAGCTCCATCATATGAGACATTGCGAATAGACATGTTCTCATACTACACTAAGAGTTGAATGAACTTTAGCTGAATGAACTTTAGAGAGTATGTAGTGGAAAAAGACTATTCATGACTAGGTTAAAAAGAGCATTGATATTTGTGGTACTATTTTAGCCTGTCATTAAATGTTGCTAGGTCTTAATACAAGAATGGGAATGGCATTGTAGTTGTGGTTCTTGGATTCAAAGCTCCATCATATGAGATATTGAGAATAGACATGTTGAGGGATGTAGTATAGGATGTGAGTTGTGGGTTGAGGCAAGTTGCATTGTCATCTCAAATGGGTAGACATATAGGAGAAACTATGCTGCCATCAACTTCCTTGTGGCATCCAAGCTTTACATGTTTCTCAAATCTATGGATGTGTCAAATCAGGTGAAATCAACATATACACTTTTTACTCTATTTAATGAGGTAGTTATTGAAGTAGGGTCTCAATTTGTGGTCTAATTTATCACTTCAAATGTTGTAAATTATAGACTTGTAGAGGCATGTTACCAAGTACTTGTGGAGATTTTTGTTGGGTGAGTATTGCACCATGTAAACTTGCAAGTCTGTAAGCTTGAATTTTTGGCAAGATGTAGGTGGAAAATTATGTGATTACTCACAAAAACATGACTAGTTGTGTTGAATACTTGGGAACATGCAATAGATACAAAAACATGCTTTGGATGTGAAAAGAACACTAAAAAGTGTGTTTTTTTTTTCCTTATGTAATCTTAAATGCCCATAGTTGAAGCTCACAAAGTAGTTGAGCATTGTTGAGAGCAATTTGAAAGGATTCTGTAGTGTATTCGAAGAGTAGAGCTGAGGAATTTTGGGTGTCCAGGTTAGTTCTTTTAAAATAAAATTTAAAATTTTCTTTTTTTCAAGCATGTAAATTAGCTCTAGCCTTCTAGCATGTAAATAATATATTTGTAAATATTATTTACAATTTTATTTGCTATAAATTTATGGAAATTTTATTGTTGATCTATACTAGTTTTTTTATATTTTTAAATATTTTTAAATTTTTTTTTACTAAGGGTAAAAGGGGGATTTTGAAAGGGCCCCAATCCTTTTACAAAGATAAGAAAATATACATCAAATTATCTCAATAAATATGACAAAGAAAAGAAGGAACACACAGCACTAAGGTTGTAAACCATTAGCAACTACACCAAACATCACCTCACTAGAGGGGACAAAGACAACAAAGGGCAAACCACCCAAAAAAGACAAGTGTCCAACTAGCTCAAGGCAGTGTGAAGTCGCATCTCTTCAAAGAGCTTTGGACACTGCCAATAAACCCTATCCATAGGCTCATTGAAGTAGATCTCCTTCCTAGTCGTTTTCTCTTTTTTACTTGTCAAACCTCAGTAAGAAGAAAACAAAAGGATTCTAGAAAACCTCTCATCCAAATCCATCTTCCTTCTTTCCTTAATTGTACAAGATGAGCTAGATGAGTGCAAGGTCACATGCATTAGGCTATTGACATTTTCTTCCTAGATTGCACCAGCTAGGCTTTCACCAACAATTGCCCACTCTACAATCCTTTGTCGGAATCCTCACATGTGAATGCCTCCTACCAAGGGGCTCAGAGCTAGAAGCATTATTAATATTTTCTAAGAGCTAATCCTAACCGAAGAGGGATACTCCTCGGTTTCTATTTGGAAAGGGCATCTCGACATTAGTCTAGGGCCTAAACTATATTTCTTTATTCTCAAGAAATTTTGTTTACAATAGCATGGCCAAAATTGAGATACTTTCGACACATAATCGAGGAATCCTCATACCTAATATGTTGCACCCATTCTCCCAATTTAGAAGACAAGTTGACCAAAGAAGGAAGCACCTTACCCACATTAGCATTCACACAAAATCTGCCAAACAAAAGGATTTTTTGTGGATTTGGTCACAACATCGAAAGCAATGAGCTGATCAGAAGAGTTAGTAATACCCATCAAAACCTCATCCTCTCAATATTTCAATGGTTAACCTAGAAGCCTAACCTAGGAGGGGACCTTGTTTATGCATTCCTTCTTTGAATCAAAACTTGGCCTCCTTTTTTTAAGGAAGAGCCCTGCCTTAGCAAGAAACCACAAGCCATCCAAGAGGGTACACACACAATCTTCATGGTTTGTAAAGGAGATTAAAAAGAAGGCATTCATCATAGCTGAGATATTCACATGGCCACACAGTTTCCATTTTCTTTGAGCCCATATTCTGAAAACATAAATGTTAGGCTTAACTCCTATAAATTTCTCAATATGAGAATTCCCCAACCTAGAAAAAGGCCTTACTATAATAGAATCAAGAACTATAAGCATAATGCCCTTTTCATCCCCCACCGGTTTCTGATAAACAAATTGAGCAAAAATGGAATGGACTTACCTTTAATAACTTCAACTCATGAATTCCTCAAAGGAAGCTCAGTATCAAAGCCTACTACATTAACAAGATCTAGAAGAGTTACATGACACATGCCAAGATCAATCTTCTCTACCTCCAAACATTGATCACTAGAGCTACAATAATATTGCAACCTATCCACCAATTGTCCGTTTGACTTCAGCTCATCCAATGCACCAAATTGTCCACATGAAGAACTTGTAGGGACACTAGCATGACAATTGCTTCCACCAACATCCTCAAGTGCATAGGGGAGTAGGGAAGATCTACTATACTCTTGTCTATAGAGATTGTGTGCCACTCCATCGGATGAATCTATCAATCCATTGCTAATGTTGATGAGGGCAGTTGCATGAGGCCTAGAGTCCATTGAGCTTGCAGACAGAAGGAGAAAGAAGCCATGCTTTATTCCTTGCTACAAGCCAACACAAATAGGTTTACCTTGCCCAACAACAATTAGATCCTTTGTGGAATCCTTCATAACAACTGTGGAAGAATTTTTTTTCTTAGGAATACCTTGCTGCAACCCTTCAAGAACCCTTGGTGACAAATGAACTAGCTGATTTATACTAGTTTTTTCGAATGAAATAGGATGTTTTAATGGTTTATTTGATTTTTTGTTTTCAAATCGCTATTTTCCTTAAATGCATCTAGCTCCGCATCAGGCTCAACATCAATTAGTGGAAGTTGTTTTGTTATAAACAAACATCTCATTTGGAAAAATGTCATAATGGGGCTGGTATCAAGGAGTGTGATTTACCTCTTATACACTAAGAAGCTTAATTGAGGCATTAATTGCCATAAATACCATATTACAAGCATTCCTAAACATTATACCAAGCTATGTGAAAATGCCACAAAAGAGTCCAAACAAGAGATGCAAGCAATCTATGCATTGTTGGATGAGAAGAAACTAGAGAAGGTGATGACACAAGTAGCCATAGCAACAACCATTAATCTTGACATGCAAGTGGAAAAGGAGGTAGACATTTTGGGCTCTAGTTGTGATCTACGTGTACAAGGTATATCCACCTTATGTAGTTTGAGTAGAGCTTGGCCGTAGAGCTTTCTTGTACCTAGAAACATACATGGAGCACAATCTTCATTACAAGGTGCAAGATGGAACAAGGAGGTGTATTAGGAAGTAGATAAGGCATGTACAAGTTTTTGGTTTTACAACCTTCCCTTCAATGTGGCAAAGAGCCCATTCTAGGAGAACTTGTTGACGACGTTGATAGTTGCAAGGAAAGGGTACAAGGTGCCCTCTCCAAGAGAAATAAGTGGGAAGTTGCTCTGGGATGTTGAAGATGCAAAGTTAATTCTAGAAGAAGAAAAGAGGTGATGACAAAATTTTAGATGTAGTATTCTTTTAGATGTGTGGATGGGTTGAAGGAACTGCACCCTCACCAATTTTTTGAGACCTTCAAATGGTGAGATGGTCTTTTTGAAGTCAATTGATGCCTCTCGCAAAGTAAAAAATGCAGAAACTTTTATCTTATTGTTGGAGTGGGTTGTTTTAGAGGTGGGAATAGAGAATGTGGTGCAAATTATCACTAGCGATGCAACAATGGTAGTTGGGAAATTGCTTTTGCAGAGGCACTTGTAACTCTTTTGAATTCCTTGTGTGCCACATTGCATTGACTTTCTTTTGGAGGACAGACAAACTTGATTGAGTGAGACTTGTTTAGAAGATTGAATGAACATCACAAAATATATTTATAATCATTAGTTTGACGCGAGATTGTAATAACACCCCTTATTTGTTTTTTCGAAATATGTTGTCCAATAAAGTCTCACAATAGATTCAAACAAGAGAATATCAATGTCCAATAACACAGTCACAACTCTGTCAAGATTAGCAAATAGATTATAGGCTGTCCTATACACTGCTCAACAAATTGCCGCTCATTTCATATTTATTGGAAAGTACTCGTCATATGAGTGTCATTACACAAAATAGAACAGTATGATCACGATAGGGAAATATCTTATTATTTAGACAAGGAACTTGAAGTCTTGCTGATGGTTTGTCTCAGGATGTCATTGACTCCGAACTCTCCAAACATCACTTGCTTTCATTACAAAATACAAACTTGTCTCCCACTGTGGCAAGGTGTGGGGAGTACTCATGACCACCCAGCTCAATGATTGACCCAAGAAGATTGCTGCTACAGGTCTGCAGGTAAAGTCTGAAACTTTCTGAGTTGACGGAGGGGTATTTCCAGTCATCTACAGCCACAAACTTAAATACAGTCCTGCCACTTCACAGAGGTTCCTTCAGAAGACACACCAACTCCTTCTACCACCAAGCCATCACATTCACTTCCAGAAGACGCACCAATTCCTACCACCAAGCAATCACATTCACTTTCAGACCTGATATAAGTCTGTTCACACCAAGATTGGCACTGACTGTACAGGGGCGATTAGCTTTAAAAATTCTGTAAATATTTCTCCTGACCTTGGAAAGGCCTGCAATCTTTTGCTAAGTGATTACACAACCTACGCCCTGCAGTGTATAGAGTTTTTTGACTGGAAATATCACTGAAACTGAGAATAGTTTCCAGAACAGGTGCCAAAATACCTAAGCGGCCTGGACATGGGTGCTTCTTCTTGATAAATTCAGAGCAGCATCAAACCCCAACAAGATGACTCATATAGTGATGCCTTGTTATGAGAATCCAATACTATAATACCCAAAACCAAGAAACTCCAGCTTCAAACAGGTCAACCCATTTAGAGGAGTACAACCAGTCTATAGAAGGGTACGGCCAGACAAGTACAAAGTCTGCAAATCATCTAATCCACACCAAAAACATTGCAAAAACCATTGCTCATCATGTTAGTGTTGTGTAGCTTCGGGAGATATTTTTTCTTTAAATATAATGCATCTAAGGCAGGTCAGCCATCATGCTCTATAAACAAATATTGACATTGCTAGGTCGGCTCTAGAGTGAGCTCGCCTAGGCTTGTATAAATAGGAGAATTTGTCTCCTCATTTCATCATCAATCAAGCAATTCATTCACTCAAATTTGCACTTTAGTAGCAGGTTGAGTTTTCTAAGTAGCAGATCAACATCAAGGAGAAGAGTCAATACTTAGTGTATTCATGAAATTGCACTAGATATAAGTGCAGATCCTTTGTATTGTATTCAGCCTTTCTAGGGCCTGTTATTATTCTGAGATATAAGAGAATATTCTTTGTTGGGTTTTTCTCTCTCGAGTAGGAGGGTTTTCATAGGGTAAAATGTTGTGTTCATTGTCTCTGAGTTGTGTTTTCTGCTTATTGCATTTCTGATCTTAAAACTAACACATCACACCACAAAATACCTCATGAATTTCTATCTTTGAATAAACCTAGGAACCCAAACTCCATTAAACCCAGTGGCGATTCCTGAGGTAGAATCACTCCAACTAGCTAGGGTGGATATTTCACCACCGAAACTAGCAACCGAGAAAAGGGTTTTCATTCTCAACCAGCAAAGAAGAACTCCACGAGCTCATTCCAACAACATCTCCTTAAGTTGTCAAATCATCCATATCCAAATGAGAGCTCAAACTCATATTTATAAAGTGAGGGAAAACTTAGGGCAACTTGCATTTGAATTTGAATGCTTTTTTTCCTTCTCATTTCACTTTATGTAAGTCATGAAATTATCCTCAAGAGGGTCGACCTCCTTTTAGAGCTCACAATACAAATTTTATTTATTTTTTTCCTCCTCAACTATGGCGTCCACTTTTGGGGCCTAAACTTCTCTTTTTAAAAACAACTTGAGTGACCCTTTTTTCCTAGGCATTGGAATAGGGGACATTTTATGAACACGCCACCCTCACTTAAGTTATAAACTAAATTTATAAAAGAGAACTTAATTGACAATAATCAAATATTAATCCAACCACCATTAGAACTCACCAAGGCCATTACTGGAAGGCCACTGCACTGAACTACTGGAGGAATAGAGGGCCAAGACTAGGTGCTAAAAATAACACTTACTAAAAATAGCAATTTGCTAAAAAAAGTGAGTCCAATCTCCCAATCCAACCAAATTGGAGCCCAACTAGAACTTACTAAAAATAGTTACTAAAAATAACCACTACCAAAAATAGCAACCCTGCTGGGAAAACTCAGAAAACCTCCACAAAGCTCATTGGTAACATCAATTTTCCCCTTTGAACATGTTGACACGAACCCAAAAAGTCAACACCAACTGCAAAGCAAGAGAACCCCAAAAAAGGGGACATAACATAGATCACACCAAGGGAAAGAGCTTGTGTGATTAGGTGTTTCAAGGTTTGCAATTAACTAATAACTTTGCAAAGCATTACTAATTTGTTGACATCATTTAAGTAGATGTTTGTGAGTCAAGCATGCCTAGATTCAATATCTTCAGAGAAGGTTGATGGAGAGGACCACAAAGACAATTTTTAATGATTTTTGCAAAGAGAGTTATAGAGTCTGTCAAAGTAATGTCAAATTTCCATTTAAATTTCAAATTGAATCATTTATTTTTAAATTTTAAAAGTATTTACTTTCATTGTGAGTTATTTTAATTTGTTTGTACTTGTAGGCATCAAAGCCTTTTGTGAGGGTTTTGTGCATGGTGGATGGGGATCAAAACCCAATGGGATACATTTATGAGGCCATGAATAGGGTCATAGAGGCCATCCAAAACTATTAAGGGGGTAAAGAAAGATATCTAATCCCATTTGAGAGATCATTGATTGGAGGTGGAACAATCAATTCCACAAATCCATTCATGCAGTGGGATACTACCTCAATCCAAAGTATTTCATCTTTGAGAGATTCATAGATCGTATTGGGTTGGTTATGTGTTGATGCGTGTTTTGTGACACACCCAACACTCTAGAATAAAGTGTCCATAGACGCTCTATCCTCTCTTGAAAAAAACCACCTTTTGTGCTAAGATTGTGAGACAAGTCACAAGGTAATTCCAATGTTCCAAAATTGGGGTGCGGATAAGCTTTGTGGTAGTTTGTGGTTTGCTGATAACCCAAGGGGCACTTTACTTCAGTAAGTCACTTAGAAGCAAGAAATTGATTGCAGTGTAATAACTTTGGGACTTTTCAGACTTTGGATAAAAAAAATGAAAAAAGGAGAGGGGGTGAGAAATCCTATACTAATCCTAAGGAACTAGGAGACTGTAAAGATCGAATGGAACTTAAACAAAGCCATGCTTTGTCTCGTCACGTAAAACGACAACTACACAAAAGCAGGTGCAATCTTCCAAGATTTGTGCTCAAGATTTTCTACTACAAATAATACCATCAATTGAAACACATCTTTTGAAGTAAATGTTGAAAGCATCCACATTAAAAGCTCAGTCTAACTTTACGCATCAAATGAAAAGAATCCATTTGAAGAAAGTATGAGCTATGTTACCTCAATCTTCACTATCAATCTTTCGTTCCACTAACAAATAAATTTCTAATCTAGAACAATTTTATGAGAAAGAGAAAATATGCAACCATGCAACCATTTGACAATAAAGATTTCAAAGCATCTCATGCAATTATGAATTTCATCATCATAATAGTTTTTCGCAACAATTTCATAAAACTCTTCTCTTATTTCTAAAATTGAAATCTCTAAACTAATTCTAGTGACTCCAAAAATCTAATCTCTAAGCAAAGGTTGGTCGACGAGGAAATTATTGCAATTGGAGCGGCATACGACTTCAACAATTGGTATTGTGCATTGGTCTCAGGTGGAGAAGTGTTGGAAAGAGTTGAGACGGAAAGTGCTAGAATTGATGAGCAAGTGAAGGGTGATCAGAATAATATTTTTCATATGGCGGCAAATGTGTTGAACAAGGACATTGTCCGGGAAAATGACTTGTGGCCTGCATGAATCAGAGTGGACAGTTGTCTTTGCCGATTGTGCGGACAGTTTGGACCTGCTGGAGTACAAAGTCAGTGCCTTGCCGAACATTACCATTGAGGAGGTTGGCGCCATTGTGTCCAGATTCATCGGACAAAACGTTGCTGAAGCGGATAAGGACGAAACTCTCAGTGGATGACTCATCTACTTGTCAATTGGTTGATGTTTTAGCAACCCTAATTAGGGTTTTCTTGTTTAAATCTGGGCCATTGATCTTATTTCAATCTTGGCCATTCATTGTATTTGGGAATTCTATAAGTACCCCTCCACTTTCATTTGAAAGGATCGTCAGAATTAGAGGAATTATTATCAGAGGATTAGAGATTAGACTTTTGGAGTTAGAAGAATTAGTTTAGAGATTTAAATTTTAGAAATAAGAGCAGAGTTTTATGAAATTGTTGCGAAAAACTATTATGATGATGAAATTCATAATTGCATGAGATGCTTTGAAATCTTTATTGTCAAATGGGTGCATGGTTGCATATTTTCTCTTTCTCATAGAATTGTTCTAGATAAGAAATTTATTTGTTAGTGGAACGAAAGATTGATAGTGAAGATTGAGGTAACATAGCTCATAGTTTCTTCAAATGGATGCTTTTCATTTGATGCGTAAATTTAGACTGAGCTTTTAATGTGGATGCTTTCAACGTTTACTTCAAAAGATGTTGTTCAATTGATGGTATTATTTGTAGTAGAAAATCTTGAGCACAAATCCTGGAAGATTGCACCTACTTTTGTGTAGCTGTCGTTTTACGTGACAAGACAAAGCATGGTTTTGTTTAAGTTCCATTCGATCTTTACAGTCTCCTAGTTCCTTAGGATTAGTATAGGATTTCTCACCCCCTCTCCTTTTTTCATTTTTTTTAATCCAAAGTCCGAAAAGTCCCAAAGTTACAACACTGCATTCAATTTATTGCTTCTAAGTGACTTACTGAAGTAAAGTGCCCCTTGGGGTATCAACAAACCACGAACCACCACAGAGCTTATCCGCACCCCAATTTTGGAACATTGGAATTACCTTGTGACCTGTCTTGCAATCTTAGCACAAAAGGTGCTTTTTTTCAAGAGAGGATAGAGCGTCTATGGACACTTTATTGTAGAGTGTTGGGTGTGTCACAAAACAATTCTATGTTGATGCGTGTTTTGTGACACACCCAACAATCTAGAATAAAGTGTCCATAGACACTCTATCCTCTCTTGAAAAATTACCTCTTGTGCTAAGATTGCAAGACAAGTCACACGGTAATTCCAATCTTTCAAATTTGGGGTGCGGATAAGCTTTGTGGTAGTTTGTGGTTTACTGATAACCCAAGGGGCATTTTACTTTAGTAAGTCACTTAGAAGCAAGAAATTGAATGTAGTGTTATAATTTTTTCGGGACTTTCGATATTGGATAAAAAATGAAAAAGGGAGTGAGGGTTAAGAAATCCTATACTAAACCTACAGAACTAGGAGACTGTAAAGATCGAATGGAACTTAAACAAAACCATGCTTTGTCTCGTCACACAAAACAACAACTACACAAAAGCAGGTGCAATCTTTTGGGATCTGTGCTTAGGATTTTCTACTACAAATAATACCATCAATTGAACAACATCATTTGAAGTAAACGTTGAAAGCATGCACATTAAAAGCTCAGTCTAACTTTAAGCATCAAATGAAAAGCTTCCATTTGAAGAAAGTATGAGCTAAGTTACATCAATCTTCACTATCAATCTTTCGTTCCACTAATAAATAAATTTCTTATCTAGAACAATTCTATGAGCAAGAGAAAATATGTAACCATGCATCCATTTGACAATAAAGATTTCAAAGCATCTCATGCATTTTGAATTTCATCATCATAATAGTTTTCGCAACAATTTCATAGAACTCTTCTCTTATTTCTTAAATTTAGATCTCTAAATTAATTCTTCTAACTCCAAAATTCTAATATCTAATCCTCTGATAATAATTCCTCTAATTCTGATGATCCTTTCAAATGAAAGTGGAGGGGTACTTACAGAATTCCCATATACAATGAATGACCAAGATTGAAATAAGATCAATGGCCCAGATTTAAACAAGAAAACCCTAATTAGGGTTGCTAAAACATCAACCAGTTGACAAGCAGATGAGTCATCCATTGAGAGTTGTGTCCTTATCCGCTTCAGCAATGTTCCGTTCGATGAATTTGGACACAATGGTGCCGACCTCCTCAATGGTAATGTCCGGCAAGGCACTGACTTTGTACTCCAGCAAGTCCAAACTGTCCGCACAATCGGCAAAGACAACTATCCACTCTGATTAATGCTGGCCACAAGTCATTTTCCCGGACAATGTCCTTGTTCAACACATTTGCTACCAAATGAAAAATATTATTCTGAACACCCTTCATTTGCTCATCAATTCTGGCACTTTCCGCCTTAGCCCTTTACAACACTTCTCCACGTGAGACCAATGCACAATACCAATTGTTGAAGTCGTATGCCGCTCCAACTGCAATAATTGGAGCTAGAAATCCTATAGTAAGCCTAAAGAACTAGGAGACTGTAAAGATCGAATGGAACTTAAACAAAACCATGCTTTGTCTCATCACGTAAAATGACAACTACACAAAAGCAGGTGCAATCTTCCAACATTTGTGCTCAAGATTTTCTACTACAAATAATACCATCAATTGAACAACATCATTTGAAGTAAACGTTGAAAGCATCGACATTAAAAGCTCATTCTAACTTTACGTATCAAATGAAAAGCATCCATTTGAAGAAAGTATGAGCTATGTTACCTCAATCTTCACTATCAATCTTTCGTTCCACTAACAAATAAATTTCTAATCTAGAACAATTCTATGAGAAAGAGAAAATATGCAACTATGCACCCATTTGTCAATAAAGATTTCAAAGCATCTCATGCAATTATGAATTTAATCATCATAATAGTTTTTCGCAACAATCTCATAAAACTCTTCTCTTATTTCTAAAATTTAAATCTCTAAACTAATTCTTGTAAGTCCAAAATTCTAATCTCTAAGCAAAGGCTGGTCGACGAGGAAATTATTGCAGTTGGAGCGGCATACGACTTCAACAATTGGTATTGTGCATTGGTCTCATGTGGAGAAGTGTTGGAAAGGGCTAAGGCGGAAAGTGCCAGAATTGATGAGCAAGTGAAGGGTGTTCAGAATAATATTTTTTATATGGCGGCAGATGTGTTGAACAAGGACATTGTCCGAGAAAATGACCTCTAACTAGCATGAATCAGAGTGGACAGTTGTCCTTGCCGATTGTGCGGACAGTTTGGACAAGCGGGAGTACAAAGTCAGTGCCTTGCCGGACATTTCCATTGAGGGTAAAGTCCGCAATTGGCAAGAAGAAAAATTGCAAAGCATCAAGGAAGTCCGCCCATGGAAAAATGGCTAAGTCTAAGCCAAGTGCGCCCCAAGCAATATGAAAAATGTCTTGGCACATGACAAAGTCCGCCAAGTCAAAGATGGCATGGAGACTAACAAAGTCTGCTTCAAGATGTTGGGAGGTGGCACAGAGAGGTGGCAAGTCCGCCCAAGGAAGGGAAAAACGCACAAGGCACAAGCAAGTCCGCCATGTCAAAAACAACAAAGACAAGATGAAGTCCGCCTAGCATAAAATGAAGGTGGTAGAAGCATTAAGGAAGTCAGCCATATGTGAAGTGGCAAGAAGGTAAGCAAGTCCGCCCAGCCTAAACCAAAAGTGCCTAAGGCACAAGCAAGTCCGCCATATGTAAAATGGCAGAGACAAGATGAAGTCCACCCCAAGGAGAAAATGGCATGGACACGGTAAAGTCCGCCCCAAGAAGGTTGGAGATGGGTGGGAATGTGAAGAGGTCCGCTCCAAGATGTTTGGAAGTGGTAAATTGCAAGAGAAAGTCCGCCATGTGTTAAATTAAATGGCAAATGGCTAGTGAAAGTCTGCTTCAAGCTTGGTAAATATTAAAAAAAATCACAAGGCAAGTTTGCCTAGGCGTTGAATGGCATGAAAATACTTGGAGAAGTAAAAATTGAATTGTTTGCCTAAGTGTGAAGTTGAGGAATAAAATTTAAAATTTTGCCTAAGTCCAAACATTGAAAAAATAAAAATAAAAATCAAATTGCATGTCTGGCAATGAAGAAATTCACCAGAAGTAAAAGATCATGGCAAGATTGACAAAGGTAAAAAAGTTTGCCTAAGGCACGAAGCAGTTTAAAAAGGACAAAATTTAAATTTATCTTTGTATTAAAAAATAATTGAATACCATGATTTAATCATTTTAATGAATGGGTTAGAAACAACACGTAAAATATTATTCTAATATTTTATTTTCCAAAACCATTTAATGAGAAAATTCAAATTTTCTCTAGGCAAATTTTCGAAAAAAGAAAGAAGAAAAAGGACTTCACTGTGTTGGTGTTGAAATTAGAAACTTTATTTACCGACTAGTGCTGAAGATGGAAATTACTATTCGAAAGAGAAGTGCAAGCCAAGTTCAGACTAAATTAATTGGAAACAATTAAAATTTGCTAAATGGGTCGATTCTTTTCATCTTTAAATTGGTTTTGCATTTCATTTCTCAATCATTATTTCAAAAGCGAAGTTGTGAAGAAAATTTGTCTAAGGCAAGAGAAGCTTTGTGAAGAAAGTAATTTTATCTTTTGAAGTAAAGGCTAAAAAGGGTGAATTTATTCATCAACAACACAATTTTTATTGCCAGGCAGATTTTACTTTCTCTATTCCGGCAAAGAATTCCTTTTTCAAAACAATTCTTTCATTTCCAGCAATAGTTATTTTCAAGAATTAACTTGTCAAGTTGGCTGGAATATATTTATGGCGTAAATAATTTGTGAATTTTAAATATTTTCTTTTGCAGATTTATGCTGGAAAAAGGAGAATCATCAAAGAAAATGAAATTCGCCAGCAAAGGTTTGCAGTCGGTGTCTAAAATCGTCTCCAAACGGAAGAATGTTGCAGACACCAATCTTGACCATATTGACTTGGACGAATTCCGGAAAAGAATGTATGTAAGTGATGAACTCTTGCCAAATCCAATTGCACGGAAAATGATGCGAAACAGCATAGTTCAAGCTGCAGGGTTTCTGTCGGCAATCGAATGTCCAGAATTAATTGTGGAATGCGCCTTGCATTACAATGCCGAGGAAAGACAAATTGAAGCACCAGATGGCAGAGTGTTGGCATATTTAGGCGAATTGGCTATACAGGAGACATTTGGCATTCCAACTTACCACCAAACGTACTACCAGTCAAAAGAAGATAAATATAAGAAGATAAACAAATTCTTTGTATGGCAAACATGAACAAAAACTGGTTGGTAAAACCTAGGACTACAGCCAAAAGGGTGCCCAAGAAAGTACTCAGGCCGTATTTCAAGGAGGAGTAGGGAGACATAGTCTTGTTGCTGAACAATATGGTAGGTAATCCTCAAGGAGCACCGTTTGAAAATTGGATGTACTACATTGACGAAGTATCTTCCGGAACAAAAATGATTAACTAGTCAAGGATGATCAGTGATAATATTCAGGAGAAATTGGTCAACTTGGAGAAGACCAAAGCCTTTCATATGGGTTCCTACATTGTATACTCGCTTGCTCGAACCTATCGATATGCTGGTCTAATCTGCAAAGGTGTAGTCGGCAATGGCGAAAGGGAGCTCAAGGTTTATAATTGCTATCCTCAATTGCAGTTGAGCGAGAAGTCACACTTCCGCCGGGTGCATAATGCTTTCCTCATGTACATCACCCAGATACTTCAAGGTGGGACACATCAAAGGCTCACCCGTGAAGCGAAGAGCTTAATCAACAAATACAGATCCTGGTTTATCTAGTTTCCTAGATTTACTTCTATCCGAATACAGGGATTCATGGACTCTCCTTACAAGTTGCCGATCTATCCTATTGACAAAATGATTTTGTTGGAATTGCTAAGGCAGTTAGAAACATTCCAAAGTATCCAGAGACCAAAGCAGAAAGCAGCCATCACGTTTCCTCTTTTCATCGGAAACATGGCAGAGTCTTGTCCGTCAGCACAGGCAGCAAAATGTTCCCAAGTGGAGATACAGTGGTATCCATTCACTTCGTACAAATCTAGAAGTGACTTCGATCTACTCAATCATATTGGAACTCTGAACGGACAAAAGTACAAGCACAAGATTGACCTTGAGTACTTATGGGCGAATATTGTTGACGAATATGAAGTAAGAAAAATATTTTGGCCGAGGTTACCTTTGGACATGATCAAGACGACGAAACTCTTCCGTGTGCCTGACCAACTGGACGATGATGAAGTATACATGCAACCTGGCTATGATGAGAGATCACCACTTCCTCGTGTTAAATGGTCAGAGCCAGAGATAAGTGATTTGAGGACCCTCATGAGGCCTGTCTTCAAATACTCGCAATGGTGGGTAGACCAACAAGTACAAATTTTGAGGCAACGTAATATACCGTTCACCTACGACTTGATGGGCGAAGCTGAATCTTGTTCTTCCAATGCCGACGTTTCTCAGGGAGATGAGTTGATTGAGCCTGCCAACCAAAAGAAAAGAAAGGGTAAGGAAAAGGCTATAGGTGAAGAGCCAATCTTGAAGAAATCTAAGCCCCTTTACTCAACCGCATCCAGGAATGTGGAGCAATTGTTGATTATGGACGAAGAATCATGGGGACATATCAAAATTCCTTTGCTGGTTCCCGAAAAAGACATGGAGCCCATGCAGCTTGAAGATGACTTTCATCACTCTCCAACTGGCACGGAGATTTGTGAGTTGGATGAGGATTTGGATACCATGGTAGGCGACTTCCAAGAGGGAATGATTTCAGCCCTCAAAGGAATTCACGAGGACCCGTCAGTACAAGAAGTCCAAGACATTCAAGACATTCCGGACAATGAGGATGATGGAGTCGAGCAACCGACAATCCCAGATTGGTTGAAGGAAAGGATCAAGGTCAAGGTACCAGTTGAGGCACCAGAAGCGGATGACATTGATGATTTCTTGGCAAGGTTGGAGCAAGCAAATACAAAAAAGCTAGCCAAGAAATTCTCTATCATTTAGAGAGATGAGATTGGTAACCGTATGGTGTAGATTGCAGTTCCAACGGTTGAGAAGCCACAGGATGAGATTATTCTTGTCGAGTATGCCATTACTGTCATTGACATTGGTCCATCTACAGAAGGACAGGAAGTAGAAGATCTGGATAATTCCGTCTCCACCATTAAGTCCTATGAAGAAAAAATAATATAAGATGCAGGTTGAGCGCCTGAAGGAATATATCCGGCATTTGACAAGGCCACTCAACCAAGGCGACCAGTCAGCCCCTCTACTCCCAAATGCATCGCAGGAGTTGACAAAAAATATTTAGAAGGAATTGACTACTGCCAGAGAAGCAAAGGAATGGATGGCAGGGAAAGAGGGAGAGGTAATGGCATTTGTGGAGAAGTTGGCACATGCTCATGGGCAAACTTCTTCCTTACTCACAAGAGTTACAAACTTGGCTGAAGCATGGGACGGACTACAGGACCTGCAAGATAGAATCATTCCTTGCCTCCGAGACATACGGAAAATCCCCAAGCAAAGGCTAGTCGATGAGAAAATTATTGCAGTTGGAGCGGCATATGACTTCAACAATTGGTATTGTGCATTGATCTCAGGTGGAGAAGTGTTGGAAAGGGCTAAGGCGGAAAGTGCCAGAATTGATGAGCAAGTGAAGGGTGTTCAGAATAATATTTTTCGTATTGCGGTAGATGTGTTGAACAAGGACATTGTCCGGGAAAATGACTTGTGGCCAGCATGAATCAGAGTGGACAGTTGTCTTTGCCAATTGTGCGGACAATTTGGACCTGCTGGAGTACAAAGTCAGTGCCTTGCCAGACATTACCATTGACGAGCTTGGCGCCATTGTGTCCAGATTCATCGGACGAAAATTGCTGAAGTGCATAAGGACGCAACTCTCAGTGGATGATTCATCTGCTTGTCAACTGGTTGATGTTTTAGCAACCCTAATTAGGGTTTTCTTGTTTAAATCCGGGCCATTGATCTTATTTCAATCTTGGTCGTTCTTTGTATTTGGGAATTCTATAAGTACCCCTCCACTTTCATTTGAAAGGATCATCAGAATTAGAGGAATTATTATCAGAGGATTAGAGATTAGAATTTTGGAGTTAGAAGAATTAGTTTAGAGATTTAAATTTTAGAAATAAGACAAGAGTTTTATGAAATTGTTGCGAAAAGTATTATGATGATGAAATTCAAAATGCATGAGATGCTTTGAAATCTTTATTGTCAAATGGATGCATGGTTACATATTTTCTCTTGCTCATAGAATTGTTCTAGATAAGAAATTTATTTATTAGTGGAACAAAAGATTGAGGTAACATAGCTCATAGTTTCTTCAAATGGATGCTTTTCATTTGATGCGTAAAGTTAGACTGAGATTTTAATGTGGATGATTTCAACGTTTACTTCAAATGATGTTGTTCAATTGATGGTGTTATTTGTAGTAGAAAATCCTAAGCACAGATCCCAAAAGATTGCACCTGCTTTTGTGTAGTCGTTTTGCATGACGAGACAAAGCATGGTTTTGTTTAAGTTCCATTCGATCTTTACAGTCTCCTAGTTCTGTAGGTTTAGTATAGGATTTCTTAACCCTAACTCCTTTTTTCATTTTTTATCCAATATCGAAAGTCCCGAAAAAATTATAGCACTGCATTCAATTTCTTGCTTCTTAGTGACTTACTGAAGTAAAATGCCCCTTGGGTTATCAGCAAACCACAAACCACAAACTACCACAAAGCTTATCCGCACCCCAATTTTGAAAGATTGGAATTACCGTGTGACTTGTCTTGCAATCTTAGCACAAGAGGTAATTTTTCAAGAGAGGATAGAGCGTCTATGGACACTTTATTCTAGAGTGTTGGGTGTGTCACAAAACACGCATCAACATAGAATTGTTTTGTGACACACCCAACACTCTAGAATAAAGTGTCCATAGATGCTCTGTCCTCTCTTGAAAAAAAGCACCTTTTGTGCTAAGATTGTGAGACAGGTCACAAGGTAATTCCAATGTTCCAAAATTGGGGTGCGGATAAGCTCTGTGGTAGTTTGTGGTTTGTTGATAACCCAAGGGGCACTTTACTTCAGTAAGTCACTTAGAAGCAATAAATTGAATGCAATGTTGTAACTTTGGGACTTTTCGGACTTTGGATTAAAAAAATGAAAAAAGGAGAGGGGGTGAGAAATCCTATACTAATCCTAAGGAACTAGGAGACTGTAAAGATCGAATGGAACTTAAACAAAACCATGCTTTGTCTTGTCACGTAAAACGACAACTACACAAAAGCAAGTGCAATCTTCCAAGATTTGTGCTCAAGATTTTCTACTACAAATAATACCATCAATTGAACATCTTTTGAAGTAAACGTTGAAAGCATCCACATTAAAAGCTCAGTCTAAATTTGCGCATCAAATGAAAAGCATCCATTTGAAGAAACGATGAGCTATGTTACCTCAATCTTCACTATCAATCTTTCGTTCCACTAACAAATAAATTTCTAATCTAGAACAATTCTATGAGAAAGAGAAAATATGCAACCATGCACCCATTTGACAATAAAGATTTCAAAGCATCTCATGCAATTATGAATTTCATCATCATAATAGTTTTTCGCAACAATTTCATAAAACTCTGCTCTTATTTCTAAAATTTAAATATCTAAACTAATTCTTCTAACTCCAAAATTCTAATCTCTAATCCTCTGATAATAATTCCTCTAATTTTGACAATCCTTTCAAATGAAAGTGGAGGGGTACTTATAGAATTCCCAAATACCATGAACGGCCAAGATTGAAATAAGATCAATGGCCCAAATTTAAACAAGAAAACCCTAATTAGGGTTGCTAAAACATGAACCAATTGACAAGTAGATGAGTGATCCACTGAGATTTGCGTCCTTATCCGCTTCAGCAATGTATTGTCCGATGAATCTGGACACAATGGCGCCAACCTCCTCAATGGTAATGTCCGGCAAGGCACTGACTTTGTACTCCAGCAGGTCCAAACTGTCCGCACAATCGGCAAAGACAACTGTCCACTCTGATTCATGCTGGGCACAAGTCATTTTCCCGGACAATGTCCTTGTTCAACACATCTGCCGCCTTATGAAAAATATTATTTTGAACACCCTTCACTTGCTCATCAATTCTGGCACTTTCCGCCTTAGCCCTTTCCGACACTTCTCCACGTGAGACCAATGCACAATACCAATTGTTGAAGTCGTATGCCGCTCCAATTGCAATAATTTCCTTGTTGACCAGCCTTTGCTTGGGGATTTTCCTTATGTCTCGGAGGCAAGGAATGATTCTGTCTTGCACATCCTGCAGTCCATCCCATGCTTCAGCCAAGTTTGTAACTCTTGTGAGTAATGAAGAAGTTTGCCCATGAACATGTGCCAACTTCTCCACAAATGCCATTACTTCTCCCTCTTTCACTGCCATCCATTCTTTTGTTTCTCTGGCAGTAGTCAATTCCTTCTCAATATTTTCTGCCAGCGTCTGCAATGCATCTGGGAGCAGAGAGGCTAATTGGTCACCTTGGTTGAGTGGCCTTCTCAAATGCTAGATATATTCCTTCAGGCGCTCAACCTCCATCTTAAAATCTTTTTTTCTTCATAGTCTCCTTTTCCAATCTGAACTTAATGGTGGAGACGAAATTATCCATATCTTCTACTTCCTGTCCTTTTGTAGATGGACCAATATCAATGAGAGTAATGGCATACTCGACAGGAGTAATCTCATCCTGTGGCTTCTCAACCGTTGGAACTGCAATCTGCAATGTACGGTTACCAGTCTCATCTCTCTGAATGGTAGAGAATTTCTTGGCTGGCTTTTTTGTATTTGCTTGCTCCAACCTTGCCAAGAAATCATCGATGTCATCCGCTTCCGGTGCCTCAACTAGTACCTTGACCTTGATCTTTTCCTTCAGCCAATCTGGGATTGTCGGCTGCTCGACTCCACCATCCTTGTAGTGTGAAATGTCTTGAATGTCTTGGACTTCTTGTATTGACGGGTCCTTGTGAATTCCTTTGAGGGCTGAAATCATCCCCTCTTGGAAGTCGCCTCTTATGGTATCCAAATCCTCATCTGACTCAGAAATCTCCGTGCCAGTCGGAGAGTGATGAAAGTCATCTTCGAGCTGCATGGGCTCCATGTCTTTTTCAAGAATTGGTGAAGGAATTTTGATATGTCCCCATGGTTCTTCGTCCATAATCAACAATTGCTCCACATTCCTGGATGTGGCTAAGTAAAGGGGCTTAGACTTCTTTAGGATTGGCTCTTCACCTATCGCCTTTTCCTTACCCTTTTCTTCTAGTTTGCAGGCTCAATCAAGTCATCTCCTTGAGAAGCGCCGGCATTGGAAGAACAAGATTCAGTTTCGCCCATCAAGTGGCAGGTGAACGATATATTACGCTGCCTCAGAATCTGTACCTGCTTGTCTACCCACCATTGCGAGTATTTGAAGACATGCCTCATGAGGGTCGTCAAATCACCTATCTTTGGCTCTGACCATTTAACAGGAGGAAGTGGCAATCTTTCATCATAGCCAGGCTGCATGTATACTTCATCATCATCCAGTTGGTCAGGCACACGGAAGAGTTCCGTCATCCTGATCATGCCCAAAGGTAATCTCGACCAAAATCTTTTTCTTATTTCATATTCGTCAGTAGCATTCGCCCAGATGTCCTCAAGGTCAATCTTGTGCCTGTTCTTCTTTTCGTTCATAGTTCCAATATGATTGAGTGGATCAAAGTCACTTCTAGATTTGTACGAAGTGAATGAATACCACTGTATCTCCACTCGGGCGCTTTCTGCTGCCTGTGTTGATGGACAAGACTGCCATGTTTCCGATGAAAAGAGGAAATGTGACGGCTGTTTTCTGCTTTGGTCTCTAGATACTTTGGAATGTTTCCAACTGCCTTAGCACTTCTAGCAAAATCATTTTGTTGGTAGGATAGATCGGCAACTTGTATGGAAAGTCCGCAAATCTCTGTATTCGGATATAAGTAGATCTAGGAAACTGGATAAACCAGGATCCGTATTTGCTGATTAAGCTCTTCGCTTCACGGGTGAGCCTTTGATGTGTTCCACCTTGATGTATTTGGGTGATGTACATGACAAAAACATTATGTACCCGATAGAAGTGTGACTTTTCGCTCAACTACAATTGAGGATAGCAGTTATAAACCTTTAGCTCCCTTTTGCCATTGCCGACTACACCTTTGTAGATTAGACCGGCATATTGGCAGGTCCGAGCAAGCGAGTATACAATGTAGGAACCCATATGAAAGGCTGTGGTTTTCTCCAAGTTGACCAATTGCTCGTGAATATTATCACTGATCATCCTTGACCAGCTAATCATTTTTTTTCCGGAAGATACTTCGTCAATGAAGTAGTACATCCAATTCTCAAAAGGTGCTCCTTGAGGATTACCTACCATTTTGTTCAGCAGCAAGACTATGTCTCCGTACTCCTTGAAAAATGGCCTGAGTAACTTCTTGGGCACGCTTTTGGCTGTAGTTCTAGGTTTTACCAACCAGTTTTTGTTCATGTTTGCCATACAAAGAATTTGTTTATCTTCGTATATTTGTTGTGCATCTTCTTTTGAACGGTAGTACGTTTGGTGGTAAGTTGGAATGCCAAATGTTTCCTGTATAGCCAATTCGGCTAAATATGCCAACACTCTGCCATGTGGTGCTTCAATTTGTCTTTCCTCGGCGTTGTAATGCAAGGCGCATTCCACAATTAATTCTGGACATTCGATTGCTGGCGGAAACCTTGCAGCTTGAACTATGCCATTTCTCATCATTTTCCGTGCAATTGGAGTTGGCAAGAGTTCGTCACTTCCATACATTCTTTTCCGGAATTTGTCCAAGTCAATGTGGCCAAGATTGGTGTCAGCAACATTCTTCCACTTGGAAACAATTTTAGACTCTGACTGCAAACCTTTGCTGGCGAATTTCATTTTCTTTGACGATTCTCCCTCGTCCAGCATAAATCTGCAAAAGAAAATATTTATGCCATAAATATATTCCAGCCAACTTGATAAGTTAATTCTTGAAAATAACTATTGCTGGAAATGAAAGAATTAAATGGTTTCGACAAGGGAATTCTTTGCTGGAATAGAGAAAGTAAAATCTGCCTGGTAATAAAAATTGTGTTGCTGATGAATAAATTCGCCCTTTTCAGCCTTTACTTCAAAAGAAAAAATTACTTTCTTCACAAAACTTCTCTTGCCTTAGACAAATTTTCTTCACAACTTTGCTTTCGAAATAATGATTGAGAAATGGAATGCAAAACCAATTTAAAGTTGAAAAGAATCAACCCATTTAGCAAACTTTAATTGTTTCCAATTAATTAGTCTGAACTTGGCTTGCATTTCTCCTTCGAATAGTAATTTTCATCTTTAGCGCCAATCGATAAAAAAAATTTCTAATTTCAACGCCAGCTCAATGAAGTCCTTTTTCTTCTTTCTTTTTTCAAAAATTTGCCTAGAGAAAATTCAAATTTTCTCATTAAATGGTTTTGGAAAATAAAATATTAAAATAATATTTTGTGTTGTTTCCAACCCATTCGTTAAAATAATTAAATCATGGTATTTAATTATTTTTTATCCAAAGGCAAATTTAAACTTTTTCTTTTCAAATTGCTTCGTGCCTTGGGCAATTTTTTTACCTTTGTCAATCTTGGCATGATCTTTTACTTCTGGCGAATTTCTTCATTGCCAGACATGCGATTTGATTTTTTTATTTTTTTCAATGTCTGGACTTGGGCAAAATTTTAAATTTTATTCCTCAATTTAGACAAAAACTTCAATTTTTTACTTCTCCAAGTATTTTCATGCCACTCAAGGCCTAGGCGAACTTGCCTTGTGATTTTTTTTTCTTTTACCAAGCTTGGGGCGGACTTTCACTAGCCATTTGCCATTTAATTTACCATAGGGTGGACTTTCACTTGTAATTTACCACTTCCAAACACCTTGGAGCGGACTTCTTCATACTCCCACCCATCTCCAACCTTCTTGGGGCAGACTTTACCATGTCTCAAGCCATCTTCACCTTGGGGCGGACTTCATCTTGTCTCTGCCATTTGACATATGGTGGACTTGCTTGCACATTGTGCTTTGGCATATGGCGGACTTGAAGTTTGTTTAGCCATCCTTCCATCTTGCTGGGCTGAGTTTACCTATGTCCATGCCATTCATCCAAAGGCGGACTTTGTCATGTGCCAAGACATTTTTCATATTGCTGGGTGGACTTTCACTATCCTCTTGCCATTGTCTTGGGTGGACTTCCCTTAGCCTTTGCCATTTTCTTCTTGCCAATGGCGGACTTGGCTTGGACTTAGCCATTTTTCCATGGGTGGACTTGCTTGATGCCTTGCCATTTTTTTCTTGCCAATGGTAGACTTGTCCAATGTCCATGCCATTTTTCTCTCCTTCATGCTTGGGCGAATTGAGCATATGCATGTCCATGCCTTAGGCAAATTTTTAGATTTTTCAAATTTTTCCATTTGAGTTTTCTGGAGTTGATCCCGGCGAAGCCATGACCTGCACATTTTCCAAAAATAGAAACCCTGCCAAAAATAGAAACTTTCTAAAAATGGCCCCTAAAAAATAGGGAGTCCAGAATGGGCTAAAATGCCAAAAAAAAAGTTCCTAAAAAATAGGGGGTTGGGGTGAAAACCCTAAGTGTCAGAATTGACCGAAATGACAGTCGATCTTCATCCACAAGGCCTTCTAAACACTTTGGCGATGTCCATGCATTGTAACTGGCTCAAAATCATTTCTTGACTCAGATGACCTTCAAAAACTCAGATTCTAAGTACCCCACCAAAAGACCAAAACGCAAAGGCAAAACTTAGAGGGAAAACTACTAGGGTCCCCATTTGCAATGGGGCGATGTGGGAAAAGGTCACAACATTATGTAGGGTCTTTCAACATGCATCGAGAGGATGACACTTGAGGTTGAGGTGAGAGACCTAATTATTTTAGAGTTGCATAATTAGAAGCAAGCTAGAGGAAGGCTCTTTTCTTTGACACTAGCTATTTGAAGGAGATCCACCCAAACACCAAGTAAAAAAATTGGAGACTTATATCTTACAAGTTACAAGTTATAATAATTAAAAAAAAATTCCTTTTTTACCATTTTTTGAATATCTTATTTGCATGTTCTTGGTGGGAAGATTGGGGTGGAAATACCCCAAATTTTCAAAAATCTATCCCTTTGAATTTCATCTCAACCTTTTAGTGCTTCTAGTTGAGAGCACAATTGAAGTTCGTGTGATGCCATTCACATCAAGAAGTGTAATAATTTAACTCAACAACGCCTCAATGACCTAGTTTTTGTGCAATACAAACTTTAGCTTCTCACAAGAAATGTGGAAGACAAACCATAGGAGCTTATTAATTTGGATGAGATTGATCACTATAGTGATTGGATTGTGTAGGATGAGGGGCCCTCTTTGTTTATAGAGGACAAGATGGTTGATTTTGAGAGGTAGGCTACGACGGGTGAAGATGCAATAGTAGGTGAGATTGGATTGGATGACATCAATGTAGATGATGCCGAACATGAGGCAAAGGAGAATTCATTGACATCTAGCAATAGAATGGAGCCATGAGTGTAGCCTTCTAGGTTGAGTGAGGATTTGCAACCAAGTGCAAAGAATAAACCCTCTCCCCATTTTTTCACTATAACAGGGAAGAGGAAATTGTAAAATCTTGTAATTTGTAACTTGCTTGGATATGCAATTCATGACGATGATTTTCAAAGACAATCGTCATGAATAAAGAATAGTATTAGCTAGTTGTATTTGCATGATGATGTGATTTTATACTTTATTTGTATTCAAGTCTAATATAAATTAAAATTACTTTCCCAACATTTTATAAACTCATTTGATACATTTTGTAATTGTATTTAGAATAAAATTTGTGTTTTCTTTAGAAATTTAAGATTTTCTAAGTTGCTAAGTTTTGCCAAGATAAATTTTTTGTTTTGTTGAGTTCGAGGCTAGTTTGATTATGAGAATTATGGTTGTTGGGAGAATTCGGTGGAGAAGCATCCTACCATGTTTTGGAGTTGTGGCACATTATCTTGATTTAACTTTGGAAGACATTGGCAAACTTCCATTGGTTAAATATGTATCGGAGAGGCTTACGTCACCACCAAATTTATTTATTGCCACATGAGGTGTTGAGTATGGACACCTTCATGGATGACAAGGAACTTCTTCAGCTAGGGTTGACAAGATATGTTACCTACTTCCTTGCATTGCATACTCTTTATTCACAAAAGATGAAGTTCAAACGGATGGGTTTATTGGCTAGTAGGACCATTGTAGACCATGTTTTTTATGAGAATTTGAGTAGATAAACAACAAACTATGCATCTTTTAGATCCTTTAGCTAAAGTTTTGAGACTTGCTGATGGGGAAAAATTCCCTTAGATCATGGATAGGGCCAATGGAGACTATTGGGAGAAAGATGGATCGTGACATGGATGAGTATATGCCAATATGGGAGATAATTGATGACAAATGTGATTGGCAAAATTGTTGTTCCCTCCATGCTGTTGGATACCATCTCAATCTAACATTGTTTATAGTGACTCATTTCAAGATGATGTAGAGGTGATAGATGGTCTATATAAATGCATTGACTTGTTCAGAGACTTTTCCCTTGTCCAAAGGATTGATCAGCAACTATGTCAAAGTTGTACTCTCATGGGAAGGCAAAGGGATTTTCTCCAATATTTGTGCCGTAGAATGCATGACCACCTCAAAACTAGGAATCTGCAATCAATTTCTACCTTTTACTCTCTTTGAAAGTTTGAATTTAAAGTTTGAAATACATTATAGGTAGTAATTATATAGTACATGATAGGATCTTGTTAGATTTTGGGTTTTGTTAATACAATGGTGGATTTTTTTAGCAAGGAAAACCAAAACATTTAGTGAATGGTGATGCATATTTTGAGCCAGCCATGTATTTCATCTGCTTGTGAGCATTCTTGTAGTGTGTTTGGAGTCACTTTGAACACATACACTCCAAGAAGCACAAGTGTTTGACTCAACTATTAATGAATGATTTTGTATTTGTTTTGTACAACATCCAACTTTAGCTCAAGAATGAGATAAAAGTCTAGTGGTGTTGTCTTGCCTTTTTGTTCTAGAAAGTCACTTCTCGAGGTGGTGAATTTAACATGGAAGGAGCCCAATTGAATCTTAAGGCAAGTTTTGGAAATGAAGCTGAGATCGTGTTCACTATTTTTTTATAGTAGCAGTTGGAAGCTATTTCACCACCTTGCCCATGGGATTGATATGGATGTTATATATGAAGTTGCCAAAATGTTTAGTCTTACAAGAGCCACTAGTTACTCTAATTGGAGAGACTTGTCTCCAAATGGTCCCATGTTTGTGACACCACACTCTATATGTGGACAAGTTGATGGTCTAACATCTATGGTACTCCACTCTTCAAACAAAGAAGTTGAGACACGATCTTGTTGCAATTTTCAAGCAAATTGGAGACTAACAAACTTCTCCAATTCGCTTATATGAATTATATTGCATAACTCAGATGTATCCATCTAGTGACTAAACCTCTTGGTGCTATTCTCTTTGTCGAATCTCAGGGCAATTTTGAATTTGCCTTTGGTTAGTCATTAAGAGGGGTAGTTGATATAAATTATTTTTAGACATAATTTTAGACTTGTTGTGTAAGTGATGTATGGAAATGATGTAATAACATTGTTTAGTTATGTCTAAAAGGTAACTTACATTGTAACTTACAACTATTAGAATAATATCTTCGTATTATTTGTTTCTATTTTGGTTTAATGGTCAATACTCTGTAAATCTTGTATATTTAGATTCTTTCTATTTTTGACGAGTTTCTTTTAGGAAACTTCGTTCTTTGTAATTCTATTTAATGATTGGTTTGATCATTAGTAAATACATCAAAATTTTACCAATTACCTGTGTTATAGTAATATGGTATCAGAGCCCAAGAAGATAATTTTTTTCGAAAAATTTATAATTTCTTTTGGAAATTATTTTGTTCAATTTTTCGAAATTATTTTTGGTCTGAAAATCGTGACCCATTTCTCTTAACAGAAATCACGACTTTCTTGACGGAAAATTGCAGTTTTTTCTTGTGAAAAATTGCGTTTTTTATTTGTTTTGGGCTTCTGGGCGCAACTTTTTCTACAACTTGTGACCACGATTTTGTGCTGAAGGGCATGTTTTTTTCTTCATATTGGTCGCGTGTTTCTTCTCAGACTGAAGGTGTGATTTTTTTGGTTTTCGCACACGTTTTCCAACACTTTCTGGCCGCAATTTGAAGGTCTTTTTTGCGCCATATCTGAACATGTTTTTTGTAGATGTTTTTTGATGATTTCGGGAGTTTTTGAAGCTGAACGAGGTCACCCCAGGTTGTACCAGCGCCGCCTAGGTTTTTCTCTGAATTTTGCCACGATTTCGTGAAGGTTCGAGCTGGTTTCTGCAATTTTTTTGAGCTTTCATGGCCGCCTAGGGTTTTTCTGCACTCGACCTGGTTTTTCACCTGTCATTTCAACTCATTTTTTTTTTCAATTATATATTCTTGGTGGGTTTTTCGAGAGCTCAACTGGGTTGGTCTTGGATTTTTCTGGGTGCATCATTTTTTGTGCCTCAAATTTTGTGCCATCAGTACATTGTACAAATTGCAGTTTTGTACTAGAATTTGCCTCAGTTTTTGCATTGGAACTCATGCCTCAAGTTTCGTGCATTCCTCCTCTTCTCAGTACCTCGTTTTTCATGCCTTGAAAAGCGTGAAGATGGCGAGTTTGACCAACATTATGTTGGAAGGCAGTCAAAGATTCAACGACAAAAATTATAACACCTGGAAGCAACGGATGATGACTATCTTTGAATACCGCTGCCTTGATCCTATGATTCTGGGCAATGTTACTCGTCCCACCACTGCAGACAAAGCTTAGGAGAATTTTGATGAGCAGAATCGTGAAGTGGTGATGCTTATCAAACTTTCAGTAACTGATGATCAGCTACCTCAGATCCCGCTTGGAAAATCAGCGAAGGAGATTTGGGATCACTTGAAGGGTTTGCATGAAACTTCTAACAAAAGTTGTGCATTTTTCTTGAAAAACATGCTTTTTTCTATTGTCATGGATGAGAAGACAACATTGCAGGCGCACTTGAACAAAATCCAAGAGATCCGAGATCAACTGGAGGCTATTGGTCGGAAAATGGAGGAAGAAGACATGGTCGTGATCACTCTAAAGAGCCTACCTAAGCCCTATGAACATGTCATAGAGACTCTCAACATTACATCTGCTAATATTGACCTGAAGTTTCCAAAATTTTGCACTATCCTCTTGCAGTAGGACCGTTGGAAACAACAATCTGGTAGCAGTGGTTCATCATCCTCTACAGAGTAGGCCTTTGCAGCTAACACTCAGTTTAAGAACAAAGGGAGAGGTCAGCCTTCGTAGCAAAAAGGCTCAGGACAACTCTAAGAAAAAGAATATTCAGTGCAATTATTGTCACAAATTTGGTCACATGAAGAAGATTGTTGTGCACGTTTGGATTCTGAACAAAAGGAGGTAGGGTCTTAGCAGAACGCCCATGTTGCCGAGCACATTGAGTAGAAGGAATCTGCCTTTTACGCCTTTATGGCTAAAAGACCTGCAGACCATGTTACGTCCTCTGCCTGGTACATAGATTCAGGTGTTTCACAACATTTCACTCATCGGTGTGACTGGTTTACAGATTTCTCTCCATTCACAGACTCCCTTGTTTTTGGAGGAGGCGAAGAATACATAGTTGTCGGTAAGGGCACTATTCAGATTCAGTCTGGCGGGAGGAATCTCATATTGCTCAATGTGTACTACATTCCTGGCATGGAACTCAACCTTCTCTTAGTCAGTTAGATCATGCAAAATTCTCCTCAGCTGGATGTGGGATTTAGTGTGCACAAATGTTCCATTGTTGATCGGGAGACTTGCACTGCAGTAGCTGTCGGTATTGAGGATCATGGTCTCTACAGGCTTGTGGGCACAGGAGATTCTTCAGGGTTCGCCATGGCAGCTAGAAACTTTGCTGTCACCAGTTTATGGCATCAGTGGTATGGGCACTTGAATGTGCACTATCTCTCTCAGCTTGCTCGAGAGGGACTTGTAGCTGGTGTACTTGACATTCAGACTCAGCATCACGGCGTGTGTGGTGCTTGTCAGGCCGGGAAACAACATCGGACACCGTTTCCAGATGGTGACTCGTGGTGAGCTTCTGAGGTACTGCAATTAATTCATGCTGATATTTGTGGGCCTATGAATACTCCTTTTGTTATTGGTTGTAGATATTTCTTGTTATTTGTTGATGATTTCAGTAGGAAGATGTGGGTGTATTTTCTTAAACAGAAATCAGATGTGTTTAATGTATTTCAGAAGTTTAAGGCCTTAGTAGAAAAAGAGTCTGGTTCTTGCATAATCACTCTTAGGTCAGATAATCTTATCAAT
The DNA here is from genome assembly GCA_007115665.2 of Sequoiadendron giganteum. Lineage (NCBI taxonomy): Eukaryota > Viridiplantae > Streptophyta > Pinopsida > Cupressales > Cupressaceae > Sequoiadendron > Sequoiadendron giganteum. The sequence continues at coordinate 259,077,911 of CM021103.1, forward strand.
ATAAATACAAGCCACACTCATTGAAGTGTGAGCCAAATTCTCTCAAACTCTATGCATTCATTCTTCCAACACGAAGTAATATAACATGCATTGGGTTTATCATTGACTACACTTAAGCACCTACTTAAGTGCCAAAAAAGGAAAATGATGATTATGCATCCTTACTAAATGCCCATGGTTAAGATTTGGGTATGGCTATCACTAAGCTTATTCTGACACTCCTCGACAGGTGCTATTTAATGTTCTTCATTGGCATCTTGTGGAGAACCAGGTTCACCAAGTCATGAATGACTCTAATCAACTCTGTTTTAGCCACTAAACTCGTGAAAAGAGTTTGAATAAGTCATTACCAATTGAGGGAGCAAATAGAGTATAAATTTTAAATGAATGGTTCACCAAAAGAATATGGAGTGAAACATAGGGTATTACTGTATCAGCACTAGCAGGAAGAAAAATTGAATACAATACGTAAGAGATGTATAATGCCAAATGGGATTTCTTCAAATATTTCTAGAAGTGTTAAGACTTCCAAATGCTTTGGTTACTGCGGACATCAATATTTTCTTTTTGCTCTTTTCCCACTTGAGACTGAATGCCTACCCAAGAATAAGACTGTAAATGAGCAAAATGTTAATGTACACATCAAAAATGGTTTAATCAATGATCCTTAGGTGCTGGAGGGCTCACCATCAACGAGGTAGAATCTCTTTGATCCGATCAAATAAAACCAAACACTCATTTCTTAGAAAGAAAATTAATGTTCATTGGGATTGGTAATTACACATATGCTGCGTAAAGTCAAAGGTTTTGCTTATAGCATGTTTGTCCCAAATAAAAATCAATAGTGCATTGCCAACTTTGATAACTACTTTAATGTTAATTTATGAAGATTTTTGAATAATGTTTTTTCTTATAGTGCAACAACTTGAGGGCCACTGTTTAATCATTTTTGATTGCCATACAAATTCATTGTCGGGACTATTTCCCAATCCCCTTGAAACATGAAAACAAGGGAATTGAAGATGCACTTATGTTAACATTCTACTCAAGCACTACAAAAGGAGACTAATGATAATGTATCCTTACTAAACACTCAGGGTTAGGATTATGGCATGACTATCACCCACCTTATTGTGACACTCCTTGACAGTTGCTATTTAATGTTCATTGTTGGCATGCTGTGGGTAATTAGGTTCACTAATTCTTGAGTGATTCTAATTGACTACTCATTATCCATTCAACCTCAGAAGAGAGTTTGAACAGGCTATTTATTAATTGCAGGAGCAGCTCCAATGTGAACTCCAAAGAGTAGAGTTTAAATTGATTGCCCACCAGAAAAATATGGAGTGAAACCTGGGGCATTACTGTGTCTGCACTAGCAGAAGATAGATAAATTACTGTATTTTTATCAAATATTTCTAGAAGTAAGTTAGACTCCCAGCTGTGGCTTCCACTTTAAAAAGCATTCATATCAGTCAATACTCACAAAATGGAGGTAAGTCGAATGGCCAAAAGAAGCAGACCTAAAAGGCATAGAAAGTTAGTGATTATGAACCTTTACCTTGTATGGGGTTTCATCAAATGTTTCTAGAAGTAAGTTAGACTCCCAATTGTGGCTTCCACTGTGCAAAGCATTTATACCAGTCCATACCCACAAAATGGAGGTAGCTCTAACAGTCAAAAGTAGTCAGTAGCAAGAAGCAGACCTATAGAGGTAAAGAAAATTAGTGGGTATGAATATTTACTCTGTACAATTCTAAAAGTAGTACACAGCTGTGATAATAACTGATAACCAAAAGGATAACTAAACTACAAATTTACAAAACCTGCGACTCAGTTCACTAGACTTGTGGGAAAATCTGGAAGTTGTATGTTAATTTTCCCATCTTTCCCCTTTCATGTTCATTTAGACTTTCTGATTTCACTTTAGATCTACTTTTCTTTATCTCTTCTGGTTTCTTTGTGAGCTATGTGTTCAATTGGTGTGTCTTTTAATGCATAAGTGAAGAATGAGGTGAAAAGATTCCTTTTCTCCACAAATAATTGACAAATATACTGTCAGAAAACTGAAGATTGATGGAAAAATATTAACATATGATGAACAGTTGACAATACCATGGCCATTGACGAGTTTACTGTCTTTAAATGTGTCTAAGGAACACTCTGGTAGAAGTTCCAAAGAGTAAAAAGATGGATTTCAAGATGACATGAACCAAAATATATCATTATGGACTATGAGAATATTCTAAAAAATAATATTATGATATATAGAGTGAGAAACATTAGAGAATTTTACATTGAGTGAGGACAAGATTTGGACTTCCAAGTGTACAATCTTTTCACCATATATAACCTCGCACAACAGTCGTTTCAACACTATTTTCAGTGATAATATCAATAAGTTGTTAAGATTTATAAAGCCTGTTTTAGTGGTTCTGTTGGATTACTGATATTGTGGTACGCCTTGGGATTGTTGTCAGTGTAGTAAGTCGAAGAATGTATATTCTAAAAATGCTTTATTAGGAATATGTGTATATACTATTAATAGAGGGCTGTGCTCCACCTATATCCTCACAGTGAGATGCCTTATCATTCATTCTTCTCTGATTCTATATTGAGTATTGTTGGCGTTTCAAATCGCACCTCTGGAATGCATTTTGGAAACGGACAGCTAAATTAAAACTTATTTTGCCTATCTTTTTTGTTCAGTTGCGAGAACACAAGTTTATAGAACTCTAGATGTTGCAGCTGAGGTTTTCCCTTTAATGAAACTTGACAACTACAACTTAACTTACGCTAAAATGTTTCTATCCTCTCAAGCAAACGTAGAGCAAGAGAGTTTAGAAATGGACGAGGTTGATTTTCTGACAAAGATACTTAAATAAACTTTCCTCAACATACATCTACTAAATTTCAATGCAAGCTGAAAAAGGAGATCATAAAAGTATTACGGAAATATGAGACTTTATTTCAAGGGCAGCAAAGCAAGCTTCAAGATTTTATTTCCTCACACTTTTAGCACAAAACAATAAATGGAAATCTGAGATATTTATATTGAGGCAGCAAAGCACGCTCAAGATTTTTACTCAAACTTCTGGCACAAAGATTACAATTTCGGGACAGCAAGTTGTAGCAAAATACTTGCAACTTGCGATCAACCTGATTATAATTGACACATAACACATGCACTAAACAAGGATTTGTAGCTAAGGAGGCATGCAAACTTGCTCTTTACACAAAGTGAACTAACACTAAACGATAACAAACATGAAGGCATAAGCTCAACGATTCAGTTATCACAAGCATGGTTCTGAACAACACTGAATAACAAAGAGAAGGCACTAAAGGCACTTATGTCTTGTTATCACTAGCATGGCTCCAAAAAAATGAGCAAACATTGCTCTTATTTATACTTAAGCAAAGGAGTAGGGAACCCTAAAATCTCCTTGCTTTTACAACTAAGACTTGCCAACATGCAAGCTTTATTTCTAAACCTAAAAAAGATAACATCTAATAACCTATGAAAACCTAAAAACAAGGAAAGTGCCAACTATAACATCTTGATTTCCTTCTTCTTTAAAGAATGGATAAGAATAGAAAGATAGAGTGAGATAAGAATGGAAAGAAAGCTTGGAGAATGCTTCTAGAAGATTGTCGCTTTAAATCTTTCTCTCACTCGCCAAAAAGCGGGAAACTGCCTCTCTATCAGGAGCATTGATACTATCTATAGCCATATTCCGCTTTTCTAAGATCTTCTCCCTTTTTGCAATCAAACTTAGAGAATCTTTGACATCTTCAGCTTCTTTATGAGTTCTATTCTTGCAAAACATCGTTGCCTCAAAAGATGACTCACTAATTGATAACTTGGCAGCTCTGCAATTTGATGCTTCAAACACTTCTCTTGATTCTCCCGTGGAAGAGTTTTGCACAACTTTTTGTGACACTTGTCCTTTCGCTCATACCAATCCCTTTGCACGTTCTTCAATTGAGATGATGACGTTTTATTTCCATGATGGTACTGAAAAACACTTCCCAACATCATCCGTTCAGATAATTATGATACAACACTTGTTTGGCTCTAAATTCGATGCGAGAGCACTTCATTCTGAAAAACTTGAAGATTGACTGTAAACTTGACTATGCTCGAACAAATTTTGCACAACTTTCTATTTATAGCTTGCTGATTTTCTTTGTCAAACGGATGAATTTTTTGGATTTTTTTTGAGATATGGGTTTTGTTTAGAATTTCGTTACAAGAAGACCCAGATTGTCTGTTTTCGAAAATTTGGAGTGAAGACTGAAAAAACAACAAACCCTAATTTTCTCTGAAAAAAACAGAAAAAGCTGACATCTGGGTATTGTTCATGAGCATATTCTGGATGAACCAAATTGATTAGATTTTGAAAACCTCGAAGTTTCACTGAAAAAGCAACCACTTGAAGTTTCTCTGAAAAAGCTATGATATGGGTTTTGTCCAGAAGAATATTTGAGATAGACCCAGAAGATTGGAAGTTGTAAAACTTGAAGTTTTCTCTGATATGCAAATTAAAAAACAGCTGCTGCAACTTTGAGAAAATCCTTCAAAAATAATCCAGAAGAGCAAACTAGTATAAACCAGTTCACTGAAAATTGAAAGTAATGGCCTCCTTCAAAGATTTGATGTTTTGATAAGAAAAACATGAAAAAAGCAAGCCTTCTTGAGTGCTGATCTGAAAATTTATTGAAAAACCAGCAAGTTAAACTCTTGAATTTTGAAAATAAGGGTTTGAAGTTGTTGCTCTGTTTCTCCTTGAAGACCACCTACAAGAAAATAATGAATAATGAAACACAAAGGTGCCTTAAATATGCTTTGCCGTGAGAAAACAACTTTCTTTTGCCCTAATTCTTCAAAACCCTAATTCAAGTTTGTGGAAATGAACTTCGACTTTTGTCTTCATCTTCAATTTTTGAAATTTTCAAAAATTTGACTAAGGCATTGGAAGTTGGCGCCCTTCTTGGTTGGAGGCGACTATTTCATCCAGACTTAGTCATTTTTTTTGTCATTTTCAACTTTAACTCAATTTTCAACCCTAGTTTGATTTTGATTTCCGACCTCTAGATTGATCTGACGAATGTGCTGAATGTTTCATCATGAAGCCTGATCGAATCTGACAAAGTTTGTTTGGAAGAGACTTCTGATGAAAACTTCGTTTGGCCCTTCAAAAAGTCAGGTGCCTCTCTCCTCCAGGGGCATCCACTTTTTCCAGTGTTAGCCATTTTCATGATCTTTGAATTTATGCTTGTCTTTTGACCTTTAGATGAATTCATGGTATCTGGCGTTGTACTTGTCAGATTGACTGGCTGACGGATTCACTAGATAGATGAGAAGATTTTGGAAGGGGTATCCTGGATACTTCGTCTTTGAAAACTGACATCTAGAGGCTCTAAACCCTAGGCGCCCTTCTCCTTCAGGGGTGCCCATCTCTTCCAAAGATAGTTTTTATTTTGTGTTTTTCACTGTTGCTTTTGACGTTTGTCATTTCATTCACTTTTTCTCCTTTGTTCAGCCTGCAACATCTGATGACTGCTTGCTCCGACGGACGTGCTGATGATTGCGTTGGACAACTTGATCAAGTCTGACGAACTCACGTTGAAGGTGCCTTCAGCAAATTCTATTGTTTGACCTCTTAAAAAATTGGGCGCCCTTCTTCTCTAGGGGCGCCCATGTTCACCAGTGTTAGAATATTTTTATTGTTTTTACCTTCAGATTTCTAAACACCTTTCATCATGGCCCCTATTTGATCTGAGTTTTCCGGAAACTGAATGATTGGACGAGCTGACGAAGACATCCACTGCGAAGCTGACGAGAAACTGAACAACGTTGCCTGGGGAAGCCAACCCTGACTTCATTATCTAATCCTTAAAAAAGATGGGCGCCCAAGTTTGGCAGACTTAGAAACTTTTTTGCAAATTTCAAAAATCTTCCTCGTTTGACGTGTTTGCCTTGGCCTCAACTGTCGAATACAAAATTTTTCTAAGGCATGGGAGTATGGGTGCCCTTCTTGACTGGAGGCACCTGGATTCACCAGAGTTAGCCAAATTTTTGCATTTTCCAACTTTTTTAACTTCTACTCTCTTTTCTCCATTCCTCGTTTTTCGTGCATGTTCCGTGTTGACAGCTTATGTTTGATGCTTGAACGTCTGATTCTGACACCTGGTAGCTGACTGACCTCCATTGATAACCTTGATTCTCCAGAAGAAGCTTCTGAAAAAGCATAATAGACCCACTAGGGCAAAACTGATCTTTTCGTGATTCTAATTGCACCAGCCTGATGAAGAAGTATTTTAAGCCAATCAAAATCAGTCTCAATCCTAGAAGCCAAAATTTCTATTTTTAGAAAATTTTACAAGTATCCGTTTCTTGGGAAACCCAGAAAACCCATAAAAAGTTTCTATTTTTCCTAAAATTTAGGGATGAAAAACTGAAATCTGGATTTCGTTGATTTGATTGTTCTGTATTGACCTAGATTGTCTGATTTTGAAAATTCTAAGTTTTTGACCCTCATGCAAGACGTGCAAACCCCAATTTTGACCTTTTTGACAGATTTAACAGTATTTGGACTCATTTCTTCAAAATGCTTAAATGTAGCAAATTTTTTAATTTGAGGTACAACAAGTATGTTGTGTTCTGGGTTGCCATATGAGCATCCACCAATATCTTCGTATTATTGTGTCGAATAATCTATTGAATGTGTGGTTTTTCTTTTCTGTCAATTATTGAAATCTTGTACTTCATTCTCACATAAGTTAGGTTTCCTCTTTCTAGTCCCATTTTTGCTTTGCAATTAGAGTGATAAACTATGTTTTAAGGCACAAGAAGAATTCAACCAGATCAACCATATTTTTGAAAACTTGGGTTGCAGTTTGGAAACCATCATTCTAATTTTAGAACAGTGAAATTGGATTTTTGATTTAGGAATCAGAAATATGTAAGTTAAAGAAAGGTGTGTATTTGCCCTTTCATTCTCTTCTAAGATAAGAGGTCTAATCTAGAAAACTAATTCTATTTAATTCAGTCTATCTGATTTAATTACCTGAAAACCAGACAGATCTTTCTCATAAAATTAACCATCGTTAACTTTTCAGTTTCTCTAATATTTCATGTGAGTGCAGTTGTCAGATTGATGGGTGCAGTGAGAATTTGTGTTTTCTAGATGTCAAGTGGCAATCACCTGAGTCAACTGGTCGATGACAAACTATGATAAAGATTTTGTGTTTCAACTGAAGAAAATGCAAGCCTGTGCAACCTTAGGGGCGTTGATACTTAAGGAGTTAGAAGGGCACATATAAATGAGCTCTGTAACCGGTCTTAAAAAAAACTAATTTCTAGATTATTGGATATGATATTTAATATTGTTTTATGGCTATAAAATGAGAGAAACCTCAGCTTCTTGTTTTGTTGAAAAGAACTCACTAAAATTTACCCTTGAAATGGGTTATGAATCTGATTTCCAGTTCGCTTGCAAGTTGACTTGGACAATGCCTAATGGACTAGACTTTTAAAACACTGTTGTATTGGTTTTTGAGTTTCTCCTGTGTGCTATGTTAAAGTGCTTTGAAATTTTTAGACCTTTGTTTTTTGTTCATATTGCACACCTAGTTCTGTAACCAATCTTAGAGAAAACTAATTTCTAGAATGTTCAATATGATATTCAATATTATTTTATTGCTTTGAAATGAGAGAAGCTTCAACTTCTTGTTTGGGTGAAGAGAATTCACTAAAACTTACCTTTGAAATGTGTTATGAAGCTGATTTCCAGTTTGCTTGCAAGTTGACTTAGACAATGGCTATTGGAGTAGAATTTCAAAGCACTGTTATATTTGGTTTTTCCTGTATGCTATGTCGAAGTGCTTTTAAATTTTTAGACCTTTGTCTTTTTTTCATAGAGCACACAATTTTACTGACATTATTTTTATTTCAGGTACTCCCCCGGGTGTCGGCCCTGTGATGGCAGGTCAAAAAATAACAACAGGGATAACTGACTTGATTGCAATGTCCTTTGATGTTCAACCACGCCAAAAGGTAGTTGAATAGAAGACTTTAAGATGCTGAGACAATATATATGACTGTTGATGATAGATTTATTATGTCAGATGAAAGAAGCCTTGGAGCACTGGCAGGAAAAGTAGAATCCTGCACATTGTTTCATTTCTAATCTACGTGGATGTAAAATGAATTGGAGTAGATGTATTAAGTGAATAAAACAATTTTACCAGTCTTCAGGATCTGAATGTGCAAATTTCTCAAAACTTTGTTCTTTGCATTCTGTAATGGAAAATGTGAATTCTTATTAAGCTCAATGATCACTTGAGTGAACATTTAATAGCACTTCGATGAGTCACCTTGCATGTGTTATCACTCACTCTCTTAGTAATTGAATCATGTCATATGTAATGAAAATGCGGCACTACTCTCAGAATTCTAACATCTAAAGGTAGCATGTCTTAAAGCTGTCAAATTAAAGCTAACATTAGAATTCATTTATGTTTTATTGGAAAAGCTGAGAGAATATTTGCATATTAACTATGAAACAGAGTACATATCACAAATAGGAAAGTACAAAATCTATAATAATTCCAGATTGCTTTAGGCTACCATAGCTTGTAAGCAAATCTAAACCACTAACCAGAACTCCGACGTGAGAGAATTCATGGAAGGGCACTGGAAATCCCTTTCTGTTGCTTAGGAAAAGAAGTGATTATATCATATTATATTATATAGAAAAATCTCTAGCTTAAGAATTATCTGTTGTTGCTTGTTTCAACCAGATTTGACACAGAGACAACAAAATAGAAAATTTCTAAAAGACAGACTTATAAGATACTAATATTAACCTATCACAGAGATAAAATTGCCAGGTTCACGTCAAAGACCTCAGGAAGAGAACTTGGAAACGATTAGAACTTTCAAATATACTACTACCTGAGCCTTTTTCCTGATCAAAACAGGCAAGGTTTGCAGTATTTAAGAGTAGGTCCGTGGAATGGCAACACATGACCACTGAAGAGCTGGATAGTCAAGTGGCATAGTACAAGCCGAGCTCTACTTTACATTGGTTCAAGCTAGGATGTGGAGTGCTTCATTTCTTTTTCCAGGTTAAAGCAACAAGTCCTGGAATCATCAAAGGTTGATTGGATTTCCACAATCATACAGTAAAAGGGACCCTTAAAGCATAATACTTATCTCTGGCAGACTCTGGAATGCGAAGCAGAAGCTTGTTGTTAATGGATGTCATCTTCTTGAAAATGGCTTTGTGAGAACTGTCATTTTTATTGAGCTTGGTTGCTAGAGATGGTTAGACACTTCTCCATAGATTCCAAGCTATTCTCCTTTTGGTAGAAACAAGTATCAACCATGTCAGTTATCCATCAAAACGCTTTCCCTAGGCAGAACTAACCTATAACCATGGAGAAAACAGGATTCACCTATAGTAAAAGTCCTGAATCTGGATCTGTGATTATGACGGCCCAGGCATTGCAAAAGGAGGGGCTGATGGAGTTTAGTGAGGTGTGAACTATGAGTAATTGAAAAAACTTCTAGAGTTTGTGAGATGTGATCCATTCAATTACTCTGAAGTTCATCAGGCACACTATCGTATAGACAGCAGATAGTGATATGTCTTGGTTCTGCAACTGTCCCTTGTAGGTGGTCCATTAGTTCTGCATGACTTTCAAGGACTGTTGGTATATCCATCATCTATGTCTGGGCTTCTTAATAACACTGAAGATGGTGATCTTATAAATGCATCTACCAAACATCTCTAATTGGCTGCATTCCTCATTGATGCATCTACCATATGGTACCTAGTAGGTGCACTCAATAATTTCATGACTAATAATTGGTTATCCTTCAGCAGTCCAATTTAAAGGGGGGATTCCATGTGTCATTTTCTGAGTGAATTTAGTCTCAGAAGATTGGGGTTTGAGTCTTTTTGTGTTCATTTTCCCTCCAAATACTCCAATATGCCAAATATTCTTACAAAGGTACTTGTGTGTGATTGTTACTTGTTCAAAACTTCTTTTTGATACTTTGTCATAGTTTTTTCTTTTTTACTTAGTGGGACCCACCTCATAGTTTCCCTTTCGAATATTTTATTGTTCATATTTTTATGTGTTATATTGATAGTTTTTAATCCTCGCACCATTTTAATATTTCATGTGATATTTTTTCTATCATTAACTTATCAGTTGTGTGTCACTCTACTTATAATAAGTTTGTTTATACTCCCATAAGCTAAGGGTGTAGGATAGCGATAGATATCGCCATTTTAGGGACTTGGAATATTGAACATCCCTGTAAGTATTAATTTAGAAATGCAAATGGAAGCAAATGCAATGCAAAAGACTCCTATTCTAAACTATCACAAACTTCTAGGTAGAGCACATGAAAGAGAAAATTCAACAAAGCATAACATCAAAATCATCATAAAATGTTATCATAATCTCAATTGTTGTTTGATTTGCTCGAATGATTGGGATTTGGATGCTCTCTTTTCTTGAATATGACAAATTTGACAGTATGCCCTTATTAGCATGTGTGATCATAGGATTTTATTTGGATGAAAGGATGTTTGAATTTATAGATTTTGGGAATGGGGAATGGATGGCCAAGATTTGATTGTGAGATCAAGGGTGGAGAATGGTTGAGAGCAATTCCCTAGGATTTGGGAGAAGATGGAGGGTGAAGATGAAAGTGGTTACAATGTGAATGACTAGGATTAACTTACCAAATTTAGTAATTAGTTGTGAGCATGAGGGAATTTAGGGACATGTGCACTTAAAAAGGCTATAACTTTGGGATGTGTTGAGAGAATAATGGTAACATAAGGACAAATGTCTTAAGTGTCCAATATTTTTGGAATTTGTTGAGAGAATAATGAGAGCACAAGGACATGTGTTCCTAGGTCCCCATTATTCTTGGAAAGTGGTAAGGGAATATAGACTTTATTAAATAATAATATTATTCAATTGTTTTAGCCACATGGGTTAGGTGAATAATAGGTGGAAATATGCATTTATTTATTTGTAGGGAGATGGAAAAGGTGAAAAATTAAATAATAGAATTATTGAGTTTAAGTGATGGATTGTAGGTGAAATGGATATGTCCTAGGTTAATTAGGACTAGGTGATGGGATGTAGGCCTAGGTAATGAAATTGGTCAATGGGGGATTAAGTGATATGTTTAGTGATGTTGAATAGGCCTAGGGAATTGTTATCACCTGGAATATGCACCTTGTTGAATTTTGAATCCATCTATCCTATGAAACATGGGATGACCTCTCGAGTTGTGAGACTCGCAAAACTTGAGGTCAACCTCCGATTAAAGGGTGGCTTCTCCTTAGTAAATCACCTAAAAATTAACTCTAACTAAAGATCTTTATTGGGAAAAGAGATGACAAAGAGTTGATAATTTGAATCTAAAACAAAAAATGAAGGTGATACACCAAATATAGTAGATTTCTACTTCCTTTCAGCAATACAACTTATGGATCTCAATCTAAAGTTCCACAGAGTAATTTGCAACAATAATTCAAAGGTAAAATTATAACAACAATGAAGGAGTCATAGAACTCATGATAATACTTGTTTTTCTTTCATACATAGAGAAATTTGAAAAAACTAGAGACAAAAATATTGATCTTTGATCCACTAAAGGTTGCTACAGTGATTGTTTTCTTAAAGAGTAAAATATTACATCACAAGCATACAATCTGATGGCACTCTCAAATTTTGCAAATTTGAGATGCCCATTTCGAGAATTTTGCCTCTGCACTTTCAAAAGTGCACTTGAGGGGTCAGTTTGAATGACCCACTTTGGAGAATCAGAATTTGAGGCCTGTTGATTTCCAAGCAAAACTTATTTTCAGATGTATTTGATTGACATATGTGAACGTGTGTGTCAATTTTTAGCTTCCCACGATAAGTTTTGTCAAGGTTTTGAAAAGTGAAGTTGGAGGGTTTTTGCACTGTTTTGTTGTTTGCAGGTTGTCAGTTTTGCGAAACAGCCTCTTGTTTGAGCTTGGATTTCGCAACTAGTTGACTGTCATGTCAAAATGAATGTTGTTCTATGTTCTCCATATCTAAATGATCTCGGGTGTCAGGTTTCAGAGCCTGATGATTTGATTTTCTATTTTTAGCAGATCGAAACCAAATGTTGTTTGCTCAGTTTCACATCTGCATTCCTGACAGCCTTTCTGATTGGTCAACCTTGATCGTTATTATTTTTTGATAAAAAATGTTTCATGGAAATTCTTTTTGCAGACGTGCTCGGGGTACCTTAATGAACTTATGTGTCTGATGGCAGCTCGCTAGGACTTGTTTCACTATTTTTACAAGCTGGCATTTGAGTGAGTTTTAATTGTTTCAGAACAACTGTTATTTTAGAAAAGTTCAGCTGAGCAACTTTGCTGATTAATATTTTTCTCCTCGTGACTTGTTTTTCTGAGTTGTTTGTTGCATTGCTTTCCTGGACTAAATGTCTGTAGGTTTGCAAGTTTTTATTGCTCAGGGGGATCATTTGACTAGTTTTCCAGTTTGATTCTTGAGGCAATTTGGCTAGTTTGCACCATTTTGAAACAGGGTCAGAAACTGAGTTTTAATGATAACCCATTTCATGCTTTCATTCTAGAAACATTTAGAAGCTACCTAATGTCATTCAGGGGGAAAAGTTGTTTGAAAATGTTTTTTTTTTTAGTCAGGCCCATAAAAGACCTGACATTGCATCAAATCATCCGGTGACATAGTGAGTTACAGGTCTTGAATATTGATCTGGATACTCATCGTTATTGCGAGTGCAACATTATTGATTGTCTACTTTGAACTGATTTCCAAAAAAAGGGGGGAAAGTATTATTGTGTGAAGAAGTTGATATGGGTGACTGTATTGGTTGTGCTCCATTTGAACTTGGCATGGGATGATTCTACAACATTGTATAATCGTGCTTGGTAATTTGAACAAATTTATGGTACTAAAAGGAAGCAAATCTTGCAAGCAAGCCGATACTGATATGATTTCCTAAATTGTGTGCATGCATATCTTTGTTTGGAAGCCATGGCTTATGGCTATAAATTGAGTCCAACTGAGATTAGTATTCATGGTGAAAGCAGTTAAAGTAGGTAAAACAGATTCATCAAATTCCTTATGTTTACTTAGTAGATGGACTTGAGGGTGCCAAACTTATTTTGTTAAATGGTGATGTGCCCTTCGGTTTAGAAAGGTGATACTTGACAGAGGATAAGTATATACATGTGTTGTGCAAGTCAATGAAGAAATTGTGTTCCCTTGGTGCTGCATTTGCATTTGTATTTGTCTCAGGGGTTGATTGGCGCTATGGGAGAGGGATTTGGGATTGAGTCAACAATTATGATGATGGCGCCATGACTATCTTGTAGGTTGAAATGCCATTTGCAGTTTTAAGGCTCAAATTTATCATGGAGTGGTGATGCTATTTTAAGAGTTTGTTTTTTCAATCTGTCAGATGTGACTTGAGGGCATGAGTGTTGACAAGGATATCATATGCAGCTTTTGGAAAACAATTAAACAATCTCCAAGAACAGTATTGGGAAGAAACATAATTGTAGTGGTAAATTGTGGTAAATTCATTTTTGAACTTGACTTTTTGCATAGTTGCTTGTGCCATGAGAGGAGGGCTCCTTAAAACAAGTTCACGCACCGTTCACATTTCTTGGAGAGGCCAGATAGGTGTATTTGCAGCTGTTATGCGCGTAATAGTTTATTGGAAAGGTGTTAGTAACTTTCAAGAAAATGCAAGTGGAGGGAGCACAATGAAATGATGGGAGGCGCAGTTGGCAGTGATGAGAGGCCCACGTGCTATTGAAACAGAGGCTCACACATGGTGCAGTGGTGGGCTCGAACCAAATGGAGGAGGTGCGGCCAAGAAGTAAGAGGACAACCAACACATAAAATAGAAGTTTTAATTAACTTTTAGAAAATGCAATTTGCAGGGTACGCACAACCATAATGCTTGGTGGCCAAAGTGCAGAGCTCGGAGAGAAGGCTTGAACCGACAAGGGAAGCTATAGAATGGAGTTGGCCGCCATTACCTATGATTTGTAGAGCACAGGTGAATGGGGTTGCAGAATGCTCAAGCAAGCGAAACGAAAGATTAGGGCAACAAAGGTAGAAAGGAAGCAGTTTGAAAATCTAATGGTAGAGATCAGAGGCCAATCTCCAGCCAGATCTCAACCGTTGCTCGCCAGGTCGCAATCCCAATGTGCCCGGTGGATAGTGATTGCGATGGCGCGAGGAGATGGGGAGAGAAATAAAAAACATTTAATATTAAATGTTTTGCTAAAGGTCTATGTCAAATGCAAGATCATGACCGTTGCCTACAATATCGCGATCCAAAAGTAAGCACAGGTTTTTTGATTGCGAGATGGTGGGGAGATGTGTGTGGGCCCGGGACTTGGTATGCTTTGCATTATTTTTAAATATTGCAAAGTGCAATGTTTAATTGGGTAAAATAGGCGCTTCCAAGCAAGTATTGAAATATTTTCTCCACTGGAAGGAATGGGAAGTGGGTCCCAAGAGTTTTAAATGGCACGGGTGTGATCTTGTTGGCATTTCAATTAGCACCTCTGGAGTGCTTATTGGAAACAGACAACTATTGCAAGTGTGTTAGTACATGCTCTTCGGATTATAGAGAGGAAGATCTCTCTTTGCTGATTTTCTAATGTAAAAAATGGATGTACTAAGGTTCCTATATTTTTTACTCAGTGGCAGGACACAAGGGTACATAAACACAATGCGTCGTAGCTAAGCTTTTCTTTGGTTTCCGTAGATCTTAACTACGACTAACTAAGTTTCTAAACTATCCTACCTTCTCAAGATAAATAGAGCATGAGGGCGTAGGAGCGAAATGGACGGGTTGGATCACTTGAATCCTCCATCTCAATGGAATATGGCCAAGGCTCTAAACTCTTAGATATATACCAAGATAGGGCTCGATACAAGTAAACACTCTCTTACGGTAAACTGGATCTGATACTTGTCAAAGAGGAGGAACCCCTGTTCGAGGTGTAGGCTTGGAAACAACTCACTGGAAACAACAAGGAACGATGGCCTGTCTAACAAGATTCCTGAGGAGGTGACAACACCTGTCCAAAGTGTAGGCTGCAAGACAAATCATTAAACAACATCAAACAATAATGATCGATAACAAAATATCCAAGGAAGTGACGACACTTGTCCAAGGAAGAGATTGAAACAATACACTATTTGAAAACAAGACTATGAATAGGCTCAAGTATTTAGATCAAACAAGCATGCATCATCTGATTTATTTCTTCAAGCTTTCTCCAAAGAATTACAAAGGTCGGGACAACAAAGGCTCAAAATCATGCACAATTACGATCAACCAACGAACTCTCATCCAAGAGTGAACAGATATAAACAAGCTAACTCTGGCAACAATGGCACAACAATTTTTCTTAGCAAATAAAGGTTAAACAAATAATGAGCCTAAGGCTCTTATTTATAGAAACTCAAAGGAGTAGGCAACCCTAAAATCTCCTTGAGTTAACAATCAGTTCTTGTCAATCAGCAAGATTTATTTCTATGTCTAAAAGTAGATGAGCAAGCAGTTAACTGGAAATCTACTTCAGTTAACTGAAACTAAACAAAAGTCAAACTGAGAGTCTACCTCAGTTGACTGACACCTAACTAAAAGTGAACTTAACTTACCAATGTGTCTCCAAAATAGACATCCACCTTTGAAGGAGATCTAAGATCCACTAATTGTGGGAGTCAATTAGACATCCTAGATTAGTGGGATTTGACATGCATGATTTGTGGAGATCTGGAGTCAACTTGGAAAGGGGCATCAAGTCGACTTCAATCTTATTTATTGCTATTTTGGAGGGTAGGATGTCCTTCTTGAGGTGTTTGACACCTCATCATCATTGGTCAACGGTGCTTTTGTTCATTCGTTGACTTCTTCATACAGAGACCGTTACATGCTTGTCAATTGTCAGCTTATCGCTTGTCAGCAACTTGATATATGCATCCCTTTCATTCTGCTTCCCTTAGGAGGGTTACTCCTTTTCTTTTTGTCTGTGTTCCCACTTTGACGTGGAAGGTAGTGTAATATTAATCGATGGCGGCTCTGTGTTGGGAATGACTACCTTTTGCATTCTTTTGCAGCTTTGACTTTTCCTTGATCTTTCTCAATGGAAGAGTGTTGTACGATGAAACCGCAAAGCTTGATGATGAAACCGCGAAGTTTGACCACGATCACTCCAACTGTGAGAAATGCACATGAACTTGCTGCATGTGTAAAATTCCAATAGTTACCATCCTCTAACCTAGCCTTGGAAGGTGACTAGATATATGAAGTGAAACCATTATGAAACCTGTGGACTTGTGTCTATGCTTGTCAATCTATCCAAATTGACCTTTGGGTGTGCCCGACGCAGATCGGTGTCAGTCATTTTCAGAAAATCATGGAGTAAGACCATTTTGGTCTTGTATTTGTCTTGGGAGAACTACGTTATGAAAACCTTGAAGATTGATTGTGCACACGACGCTGCTCGGACAACTTTTTCTAGAACTGCTAAAAATAGCCTCGCTGGGGGTAGTTTTTACGAAAAATTTAGAGACATGGGTTTTGTTGAGAATAATTCTCTAAAAAAACCTAGATCGTTAGAAATTTGAAAAAACCGTGTTTTTCTATGACATGCAAGAGCCCTTCGGTGGCAGAGGCAGCGAGGCACCAGAAAGTGATTTTTCTCGAAAAAATCCAACACATGGGTTTTGTTCGTGCTTCAGAGCTGAACAAACCTTGTTTGTTTGATTTTCAAAATTATGAATTTTTTCGGAAACCCTAAAAAATAGGGACAACAAGTCTATTTTTTTAGGAAAAATGCAACATGTGGGTTTTGTTGAAAAAGTTGTGCTAATCATACCTAGTTGGCTAGATCTGTGATTATTTGTTGTTTTCTTGGACATGCAAGAATTTTACATAGAAATAGAGGAAGTAGACATAAGGTGGATTGAACGTTATTGACTGCCAATTTGAAAGAATTATGCCTTTTGATGCAACCTTTGATAAATGTTTCCTCTATGCAACAAATCTTCAAAAATATGAAGAACGGTGAAAACCCCTCTGTAAGATCTTCAAAAATGTTGGGGAAGAAAAATATTCGTTCTTGAGCTCCTCAACTTGCAAAGAAATGATGAATAATGGATGCCTAGATGCTTTGATATGTCAATTTGGAGTGGCAAACATCAATTGGGCATCCAACTCATGATTGAGACTGATTTGGAGTTCAAAAAAGGTGATTTCCATTGATTGTGGAGTGTTTGGCCTCTTTTTTGCCTCCAAAATTTGTTAACTCAAGTCAACATTTTCTTTTGACTTTCTTAGGCTTCCCTTTTGGAGTTTTGATCATTTTTGCAAGCTGAAGTGCCTCCATTTGATCTTCGATCTTGGCTGCTCAGTTGATCTTCAGTAGTTGTTGATGGATTCATTGTCGAGATGGGTTCAACTTGATGAGATATGCCTGGGAGAGATTAACTTGGAAAACCGAGTTTGGACCTCCAGAACGATGGGCGCCTTTCTTCAAGAGGGGCGCTTTTGGTTGTGCCTTAGTCAATTTTCATTGACTGTTCTTCGTTTTGGCCTTTTCAGACCCTCTGTGCTTTGATCCGACGTTCCCGTTGATGGATGACTTAGATGACTCTGCTTGACAATGCATCGGGTAACCAGCTTGGTCCTGCACAGGATGACTAACTTCTCAGTTGATGACAATGAGTTTATGCCCTTCAAACTCAAGGGTGCCCTTGGCCAGCAGGGGCACCTTTGACCTTTTTGACTGATTTTATCTATGTTTGAACTGTCTGCTTTGATCTCCGCCATCAGATGACTGATTTGTCAGAAGTTCTTGTTGATGGTTTCACTAGCGAGACTGGTCATAGCTGAGAAGATCATCCTAGGAGGTAGCAAAAATTCTAGCGGAATTTGGATGCCTTGAAGAGAGGGTGCCTTTCTTCAAGAGGGGCGCCTTTTGGCAATGCCTTAGCCATTTTTTGGCATGTCTTTCCAGTTCTTCTATTCTGGCTTTTTTTTCTTGACCTCAGCGTGTGATTGTTTGACGTGTCCTGTGAACCTAGTGTCAGATTGATCACGTAGTTGGGAGGAATCTTGAAAGATAACATGTATAGAGTTATAGCAGATGGATTCATTTGGTGCCTGTAACTGAGGGGTACCCTTGGCTAGCAAGGGCATTTTTACCATGAAGCTCTTTGATTTGGCATCTTTGTTGTTGATGGATCCTCCATACTTTATTGATGCTTTGCCAGTGATCCCTGAATCAAATGATTTTGCTGATTGTTTTGTTGTTGAGCTAGCATGAAAGTGAAGAGGATGACTGAGCTGAAGATGTAAAGTGACTTGATTTGTCCTCTGGGATCCAAGGGCGCCTTTCTTCAAGAGGGGCACCTTTTTCACCTTTAGACTGTGTTTTGCCTTGGTAGCAAAACGTGCACCTTCCAGAGTTGGCCAAATTTTGGCCTTTTTTGTTTTGAGAAACTCCCTCGCTATAACATCTTTTTTACCTTTTCCACCATGGTTTCTTCGTTGGAGCTTTTGAGGTTTAGCTTTCAGCTCCTGGTACTGGCCAATCTGCCATTAATGGTTGCGGAGCTCCTAACTTTGTTCCTGAAAAACGAGAATAGACCCACTAGAGTAAAACATGTCTTTTGATAATTCTGACTTGAATCAGTGTGATCGTGAAGGCAATTAATCCTATCAGAGTAATTTTCAATCATTTCCGGGAAGGTCCTATTTTTAAGAGTTTCCTTAAAAATAGGGGCGTAAAACCCTAATTTTCATATTTTCATATTATTAACCATAGGGTCCTTGACATAAACCCACAAAGACTTCATGTTTGTTTTGACCTAAAACATACTTTTGACGACATTTTTACATTGTTTAGCTCAATTTAAGCAGAATGCCAAAAATTATTTTTGGGTATAACAATTCCTAAGTACCAGATGCATTTTTTTAAATGGTAAAGTATGGGTAAAATTTTATCTATCAGGTTATTGAAAAATGATTTGGCATTTATTTTATAATGAGGTATGTGCTGGGAAAATAAAGTGAAGAGGAATGGAGTGGGTAAAATATTTTATTCAGGTAAATGGTAAATAATTTGTGCTGTTGAGTAAAGTATTTAAAATACTGTGCTGGAGGATAAGATAAGTGAAAATATTTTATTCATTGAAGGTGAATAAAATAAAATACAGCAGTGCAACCTTAAAAAGTATGTAGAATGTAGGAAAGGGCAAATCAAGAACAAAAAATGGTTTTTCATGGGAGTGGAGTTTTTCTTTCAGCTGCAAGTAATGAGTGGGGAGAATATACACATGGGCATTTTTCTTTTAGAGAATGAATTGGGCAAATGCTGTTTTGAAAAAAAAAAAAAGTTTGTTACAGGGAAAAGATGAAGATGCTTTGCTGATTACTATTCAACGGTGGAGATGTTTCCAGATGGCTTTTCCTGTTCAATTTTAGGGTTTCTTCTGGAGTGTTTCTCTTTTACTTATTCTCTTCTTCTCTCATTGTAAGAGGTTAGCAAGTCGAAATCTGGAGTGGAGTTGCATAGAAAATTGTAAAATCTGTAGTGACAGAGGCAATGCAAGTTGGGTTTTGTGTCATTTTATTGTAAGATTTGAGTTTATGGAGATTTAGTGTTTCATAATAGTACTGGCATTTGAGTTTAATTGATAAATCCAGGCTCATGTCTCTCCTATATGCAAGTGTATTCGAATTTTGAATGAAATAATCAAGGGTTATTCTGTTCATCTCACTGTTGTGGTGTGTGCAATTTTGGTTTTAACTTTAATTCAAAGAATTAATTAAACTGCTTAAATGAGATTTCACATTAATATGTTTTGTACAAGGATTTGGTAAGTAGTATTGAGCTGAGGTAAAAATTGGTGATATTGTAAGAAAATACAATCAGATATATTATATGCTATGTGTTGAAATCTGCTATGAACCATTAGATGTTGGTGAATTTGACTCCTCCAATGGATATGGCATTGGTCTAATTTGAATTTGTTCTTTGTGATTCAGTGTTTTTTTGTGTTCACCTGGGGCTTGCTACAATTTTAAAACTAATGATTATCTTTCACCATGAAGCTGTGTTGTAATTATCTCACACTCCAAATGGTTGATATTACTGATGAACAACCAATTTTCTTCAGTTTTAGCCCGTTCTATTGAGCTATTATGTGAGATTATCTATTTGAAGTTAATGATTGTTTATAATTTTGTTGCTAATATTGTAAACACATTAAGGGATCACCATCCTGGGTCTTGTAGAGCCCAAAGTGTAGGAGGTTTTTTCAAATCCTCGTTAGTTGGTCCAGGTCCTTCGAGCTGCCCTTGATTGGAATTGGAAATTCCATAGGTAGATTAAGAGATAAACATGGTTTACAATAAAAAACACCAACACAATCAACCATTGTTTTAGAGTGAAGCAAGGTTGAAGATGCAATCAATGAAGAAAATTACAAAAATAAAGACCTAATTTTGACTGAAAAAAATTCAAGGATTGAATGTCGCTTTGTCAAAATAAAAAATTTCAGTCTTTTGCAACCAAGCATAGGCCTCCCATTTATAGATTTTGAAAGCCTAAACTTAGAAAGTCACATTCACTTTATATATATTTTTCCTATGAGTTGTCATCCTTATCCTCTTTGGATAATATTTACCTTTTTGCTTTATGAGTTGTCAATCTTATCCTATGAGTTATCTTTATCCTTTATGGATAAGATATTTGTAATCCTTATCCTTTAGGCTTCCTTGAAGTTAGTGAATTCCTTTATTATTTTTGCATGCTTTTTTGATTTTGTAGAAAATATTTTCTCCATTTTTTGTGTTCTAATTTTTCAAAAAAATTAGGTAACATTTTGGTGATCTCAAGGGGGTTATTTTCCAACTGAATAAATGACCAGCTGCTTGCATCCTTCCATTGGGCATGAAGTCTTCGTATGGATTAAAAAACTCTTTGCCTCATCAAAAACATTGCTACCAACTTGCTCCAATTGAAAAGAACCTGCTACAAACATTAAATTGTGCATAAAAAACTTAGGGAAAAGAGACTTAAAACCTTGTGCAACAATGCTTATTAGCAAGAAAGAACACGTATCCTAACATATACTAACCAACAATAGTGATGCTCAAACAAATCCATTAACTGGTTTGCAAAATAACTTCATTTTTTTGACCAACATAGGATGCTTTACATGATCATAAACCTCTGAGAGGAGATGAAACACAAATAGATCTATAAATTGTTGCAATGCTTCATAAATGATGTAAATAAACTCACCCATCCCTTTATGTTTATCATATATAGTATACACTACTATCTTGAAGTGCATAGGTAAGTTGAATGCATCCTTCAACTTTAACTTCATGCTTGGGTGCAAACATGACTTGTGATGCTTTGTGGGCCTCCATCTTGGCTGAATGTCTAATAGGACACCCTCTTGAACGAACAAACTTCTAACTCTCATTGTTGGCTTCCTCTTTTTGGATTGCTTCTTTAATGACATGCACTTTGGAATGATTTGGTTCATGTTGTTCAAATGGAAACATGGTTGTTTTCTCTAGTTTGTGCTTCTCATAATTTATTGATTCAAGAGATAAAATCTTGAGATCAAGATTTGAACAAAAGTCTTGTATAATTCTAGAGAAAATGTCTTCATCAATTTCCAGCTTACGCTTGTCATTTTTAGCAACCTGCTCATTCTTCAAAACAAGACTATTTTCATTTTGTTCTTGGTAGATCACCACCTTATCAAAATCTTGTATCTCCTTGTTTTATAAACTTATTATTGATGTTGATGTTAGTATAAGCATGTCTTCTTCATCTTGTTCAACAAAAGAAGGCAACTCGTCAAACCAAAATGCATACTCTTTTTCTTCACCACCCCCATCTTGCTTGCTATCTTGTTCTCCCAACTGATTTGTTGCAATAAGAATTAATACATTTTCTTCACCCTCAACAAAAATGGAAGTTCATCAAACAAGTTAGCCAAAACTTCACATTCAACCCTCCTAAATTCCTTTTCAACCTGTTGTCCTATTTGATTATTCTAATCACCTTCTTGCAACAAGTCTGATCTTCTTTGGAGGTTAATCAACTACAAGTTGCTCTTATTTTGCCTAAAAAAACTCCTCTTTCCCATTGAACTAGTTACCTTGATAAACAATAGGTCCTCATTTGTAAAGGGAAATGATGCTAGGATACAAAGGCTGATTTGGTTTTGAGAAGTTTGTTGAGTTTCTTGAGGTAGGAAAATCTCTTGAGGGGGCTCTTCTTAAGGAATAGTAGGCCGACTTTGCTCAAGCATAGGCTCTTGCAATGGAAAAGTACCTCCAAAACTTGTATTTCGAATTTAGAACACTTGGCTTATCTTGCTTGAAGCTTGGAAACTTGTACTTAGTCACCTCCTTTTTTGCAGATTGATTCTAAATGCAAGAGGTTGATTGATATTTTGGTCTTTGTACTTGGGCAAGTAATAGCTTCATATGTTCTTGTTTGGTAGAAATCTCTTTTGCAAGAGACTCCTCATATTGCTTCCTCTGTGTATATATCTTTTGTTGGCACTAGTAGGCTTGGTAAGCCAACTCCTCTTGTTGCAAATTGAATTCTTACTCTTGATATCATTCAATTGCTTATTGAAGTCTAGCAATATGCTTTTGATGTCACCAATCTCCATGTTGTTAGCATTTTGGGGCTGGCTAGGGAAGTACCAATGTTGGTTTGGTATAGAAATGACTTCTTGAGACTGATTAAAAGTATGTGAAGGCTACCAAGAAGATTGAGTAGGGGTGGGTGGGTAGCAAGTATAATGAACATGTTGGTCTCTTTGTATAGCAAAGGCATTTGGGGTAAAACCAATTGCATGCTTAGTTTGATATGTCTGGTAAGAAGTGATAAGAGCAACCTTTTCATGCAATGGATGATGATAAAAAATATCTCAATGAAATGAAGACATGATGCAACATTTAAACAAGCTGAAAATTCATTGGAATATTCTTAAAACAAGAATAGTCAAGACTCAATATTTTACAAAAAAATAAGCACATACCAACACTTAGTCCACTTGAAACTAGTAGATTGAACTTGAAGTCGCCAGGTGTGTGAAAGTATTGCCTCCAAAGGTAGAAATTGTTGACAAACACACCAAATATCAACAATGAGGGGACAAATATTGAACTGAGATAGTTCAAGTTGTTTCATCAAGCGTGCCAAAAACTGTTATCACCTAGAATAAGCACCCTACTAAAACTTGAATCCAACTATCCTATAAAACATGGGATGACCTCTTGAGTTGTGGGATTCAAAAAAATCGAGGTCATCCTCTGACCAGAGGGCACTTCCCCTTGGTAAATCACCTAAAAACTAACTCTAACTAAATAAATTTTCTATGAAAAGAGACAAGAAAGAACTGATAATCTAAATCTATAACAAAAAACGAAGGTGATACAACAAATATAGCAGATTTCTACTTCCTTTCAACAACACAACTTATGAATCTCAATCTAAGTCTTCACACAATAATTTGCAACAATAATTTAGAGGTAAACTTAGAACAACAACAATCAAGGAGTCATATAACTCACAATAATACTTGTTTTTCTTTCATACACAGAGAAAATTGAAACAAGTAGAGGCAAAAATATTGATCTTTGATTCATTGGAGGCTATTATAAGGACAGTTTCTGAAAAAATAGTAAAATATTACATCACAAGCATACAACCAACCATTATTTTAGAGTGAAACAGGGTTGAAGATGCAATTAATGAAAAAAATTACGAAACTAAAGACCTAATTCTGATTAAAAAACATCAAGGACTAAATGTCTATCACAATAAATTTTTCCAGTCCTTTGCAACAAAGCATAGGCCTCTTATTTATAGATTCTGAGAGCCTAAACTCATCAAGTCATGTTGAATTTAGATATTTTTCCTATGAATTGTCATCCTTTTTCTTTGTGGATAAGATTTACCTTTTTGCTTTATGAGTTGCCAATCTTATCCTATGAGTTATCATTCTTATCCTTTATGGATAAGATATTTGTAATCCTTATCCTCTATGGATACAATATTTTTAATTCTTATCCTTTCCCTTTAGATTTCCTTGAAGTTAGTGAACTCCTTTATTATTTTTG